>CALYDF020009018.1:0-11125 GCA_944474145.2 Dicrocoelium dendriticum
ACACACAGACTGTGAGTAAGGAGAATACAAAAATGAACAGGATATGAATGTGGTAACGGTGGATGATCTTCCTGCGGTTAACTAGCGGTTCTCATCGCGTTGATTTAGCAAGATGAACGAAGTTACATAGTGGACAAAAATGCAGGAGTGAGTCGCAACCAGTCAAGGTGGTTATAAGTTTCTCATAATTCCAGAGCACAAATAACATTCCAGTAGTAACGTTACCAACCGGTTGCCGTCGCAAGGTTACATTATGTTGTCAATGCGGCCAAGACGGAAAAACATCAACCGTTAATCCGTATAAAGCCCGAGTGATAGCTGTATTGCTTTTGGGAATTAGCTCGACGGAATGACAGAGGTCAGTTTCCCCATAGACGAACAACCTCATCATGGTAGCAGCTGGATGGTCCGAGATTACCCCACTCCAGCAAATGGTTCGACAACAGTGTTCAAGGACATGCTGAGTTATCACCTAGCAAGCGCTCTCCCTGTAAAAGCCACATTTATTCGTTTAACAAGATTGTGGCTAGGCAGATTTGACTCGAAACTAAGTAGACTCCTTGTCACTTGCTTCACACTAGTGGAACATTGTGTGCCAGCAGCTTGCTGTTGAAACTGGTGGGAAGATGTGGACTCAGTCCAGCAAGCGACAAAATGAAAGGTGTATCAACTGACAATCGGTCAAAGGCTTCCAATAAGTGCGAATCGCGGAATTACCTCTGCTACCTCTAGGGTAAGCTAATTAGGCAAAGGCTCGTGGTGGTATTCCTTAAGCCAACTCTCTACTGTGGCTTGGGCAACCGGGTAGTATCGCACCCTCCGATATAACCGCGGAGGGGTCTGGGTCGTATCCGGTCTTCCTTTTAGGAGCACGATGTTTTCCAATGTCACACATCATCATTATTATCATAAACAACAGTACATTAGCCATTTAAACTGATGCTTCGCTGCCGTACAACCACGACGACCTAGGGAACGGAGAATAACAAGTGGAAGAGGGGTCTTATCGGAAAACAATAATATCCTGAAAAAAACATTCAGGGCCACGACGCCTACACCTTGTCAACAACATACTATCACAAACAGCTGGATATCGTGCAAAGACAAGGCGGCATCAGCGAGATAGCTTCCTGGCGGCTTTAACTTCCCCGCTTCAGAATCAGCCGTTACCCCACAAATAACCCAGCACCAAACAAACTTTAAATAGGCAGTCCGACTATGAGACGATGGCACACGCATCACCGGTGTCGACTGCAAGCAATGTCCAGTACAGTCTCGAGCCAGGTACAAGAGGAGTCACGTGGACTCCAGCTTGGAAGGCGAGACGGACCAAAGGCACCCAGTTTGGTCGTAAGCAACTTCATTTCATGCTGCCAAGTTAACTTTTGTCCACTTCGAGCCTTGCGCTACCCTACATCTGGCAAGCAAAACAAGGTTTTCCTAGGTAAGCGGTGACCGGTAGTAGGTAGAACGTGCCCAAACTAATGCAACTAATCCAGTATTATATGTTGTTCTAAGAAGCCAGCATGATCATCACCACCTAGTACTCGCCTACGCAGATCATCGTTGCGAACAGGCTGGTATCATCCGACACGAGTAATGTTCCGCAGACAGCAATGATCAAAGACTTCTGACCGAAAGGGACAAGTAGAACGGCCCTCACTGTGGCCTTGTAAACACGGCCGTTTAGGCCGGGGAAACGCTTTTATGTCGTCAAATACGCCCCATATTCAAGAAGACAGTTCTGGCTTTATCAATACGCCAAGGACTTCAGGGTTTACGCGCCCAGCATAGCTGATACAGCTGCCAAGGTAAATGAATTGATCAACTACCTCAAGTTCCCCGCCATCAACGGGTTGTCAAAAGGCTGGTGGTTCCGTAACAATACGTTGCACTTTGAAGGTGCGAAGTGCATACAAAATAATGGGACCACTCAAGAGAAGTTATTCTGGGTTGATTGGGCCACCCCAACATCGTTAAACAGCAAGACGATATCGTCAGTATTACTAAGATCAGTTAGCTTTTCATCATGCAGCACCCCAACACCTGCATCGTAAGGCTCCACAAAGAAGCACTTCACGATGGAGTCTATGAAGAAGTTGAACGAAAAAAACGGGAGGATGGGCAACATTGACGAACGCTAGTTGTTGTCGGAAGGATATCCGAAAAGTCACCAATGACCCTGACACAGCTTGTAGTGTTTGGGTATAGAGCACGTATAATGTGCACACATTGAATGGGAACATATTCCGCGCAAGTAATTCGAACAGAATGCACCGGTCAACTGAACTGTACGCACAGCTATTGTCAGTCTATGGTATGCACGGAGCTGCCCCAGCACCTGCTGCAAAATGAAGATGAGGTCTATACAGCCGCGTCCTGGGCGGAAACCTGCCCGATGTTCTCTAATCCGCGATTCCCATTCCACAGTGAGGCGATAAACGAGAATAGAGGCCAGTAATTTTGTCACAACTGGCTTTAGGCTAATACACTTCTGGTTAGCAGTCGGTGCGACTGCTCTTTTTATATTGCCAGCATAATCGCTTCGCTCCAGATAGCATGCACAGTCTCCTGCTACCACACATGTAAGAAAAGGTCAATGCATTGCAGAGCACCCAACTCTATTCTTAAATAGTGCAGAGAAGAGGGAATCCAGGACAGCGGCATGTAAATGACTGAGGGCTGTAATCGCGTTTCGGACCTCAGCCTCCGACGGTGACTTTAAACTAACGCAGCAAGGCCCAGCCTGTATCATCTGAATAGGAAGAGGTTCGTAATCAGGGGCCAGCCGTAGTGATCATGAAAGTGATCCACCCAACGAAACATACGGCGCTCCTTATCGTGAATCAGGACACCAGCGCTGTCTCCGATTGTTGCACAGACGCCTGCTTTCCTGGAACCAGTGGTGCAGATCAGTTGGAACAGCCTGCGATAGTTGCCTACGGCTCCTGCCACCTCCAATTTCTGAGACCTAGTGGTCTACCAGGCTTCCTTGTCAGTATACAGGCTCCGTTTTAGTTCGCGCCTAACAGTTCGTCAAGTAACCTTGTGCTCAGAGGTTAATTCTGGATTCCAACAAGTTCACCGATCTCTCAGATATTCAGTGACTACTGTAGTGACGATTGATGGTGCCACAAGATGCTCCTGCGTTGTGCGTGGTGGCCGAGATCCTATTCCACTGAAGATCAGTCTCATTAGGACAAGGAAGAGAAAATTCGGTACGCAGAGCATCCTGGAAGGCTTGCCTGAACGAAGGCTGATAAAATTTCTCAGTCGGCAATCGAGAAAGATGCATGGTACGCCTCCCGGTAAAGTTAATGGAGAAACGACAGCGTACAAACGCATGATCAGAGTCCACGCATGTACCCCAGAAAGAGCGACAATCCAGGTTGGAACCACAGCACCTGTAATTTCTAGCAATATGATCTATCGGGGTGCATGGCTAGTCAACCACAAGAGGCATTTGGGCTCCCACTTTCTAAAAACGGTGGCACTAAGAAATAGCTGATGCTCTGCACACAGTTGCAAAAGACGATCGCCGTTGTACGTCCGTTCCATCTAACTGAGCTTCACAAAAGCTCAGGCGACCTACTTGTGCGTTCATATCCCCTGCAAGAACTATGATATCTGAACCGTTAACACTGCGAAACAGCGTATTCAGTACATGGTAGAAGGTGTCCTTGACAGCATCAGAATTGCAGTCAGTGAGGGCATTAGCGGAAACCACAAACAAACAACGTCTTGAGCTATTTCGTGAATCAATCGTCTTAGTTGATGACGTCAAACGGGAATCCAATCAAATAATTATGACTGTTTTGAAGCTGAGAACGACGCCTACTTCAGCTTGACCAGCCATTGCCGCATCAGTGTCTCCGGACGCGTGCAATCAATAGCGAGGGGACAAGCCGGGCGCAGCTAATTCAACAACCCTATGAGGGTCATTGATTTTAGTTTCGGATAAGCAACACACGTAAATACCAAGTGTGTCCAACGTGAATGAGAGTGTAGTGTGTTGACCTATTTGTCATAAAGTATGAACGCTGAACGCCGCTAGAGAAATGGGACAGAGTGGCCTTTATATATATATATATATATATATATATATATATATATATATATATATATATATATATATCAAGCAAGAGTACATGAGTGCAAACGAGTCTAGAGAAGCCATAGGGCATCATCTATAGTCTCGGTACACGGTGATGAGGAGGAAGGGCACAAGTTCGGTTGGGCTAAAACGAATACCCAGTAATCCAGGAAGAACTCAACAGACACGCAGATTGATTGGAAAGCCGTTCAGTACTGACTAAGAAAGAGAAGTCAGGTGAAGCGAAAGCACTCACTTGGCACAGCAGGAACCAGTGGCTGGAAACTGAGCAGAACGGCTAATATTAATAACTAAAGCACAACGGAGTACAACTAAACTGAGGATACAAAAGTTTGAAATTTAATCGAACGTATTTGCTTACGATTGCAGGGTCATCTTAAAGCGTTCGTAGTGTAAATGGATAACGACGCACAATCTTAATGTGGACCGCGACTCACACTGTATTGAACCTATTTCCATTCAATCTCTGGGACCGCAATGCTGAAGCAAATGAATATTACTTGTTGGCAGCCCAAAAGCACTGCATCCCACGGCCAATGCTGAATTAGTTGGTCTCTACCTGATGAGATTAAGTAAGTACAAGACCGCTTGTTGAGAGGGCTATCCTGCCCTCTGCACGGCAGTAAGGTGCATGGCAGTGGGTAGCGAGTGGTGCTATATCACACCTAGTAACTCAGTGACGACGATAGTTGCTGTTCCCCGTGGCTCAGAGGTCCCTACCACGGATGGGTTCAAGTCCCACAGGGGTCCCATGAAATGCACACTGCTGGCGATTCTCGAAAGGATGAAACGGCCGTACAGTGCTTTTCCGGGCGTGTGATTGCTAGCTGACTGAGTCTAGATGTGAGAAATTTTTCCTATACAATTCAACTCCCAACATTACTTCCTTGTAAGCAGGACGCCGACCAAAGTGATAATAATGCCATAAGTGGCGGCTCAAGTTTTTCGCACGGTGAGGGAGAGGTTTCGTCCTCGGCACGGTGTAACGTGCAAGTCAGCGGATAGCGAATGGCGCTATATCACATCCAGTAACTTAGTCACGACAGTCGTTGCTGTCACCCGTAGCTTAGTGATCTCAACCACAGACCGGCAACAATCGAGTTGCGGGTTCGAGCTTCACAGGGGTCAGATGGAATGCGTACTGCTGACGACCCACGAAGGGATGAAACGCCCGTACAGCGCGTTTCCGGGCGTATGATGGTTATTTGACGGAGTCTAGATGTGATGATTTTCTTCTTATACTATCTCTGATGGTTAAAAAGTACATCAATCGCCCACTAGTTTCTCACATCCTGCATGAGATCCAACGAATGCAGGATGAAATTCGGAAACTCGAAACGGCAATATTCTCTCAGGATGAGCAGACTGAGGTTGTATGGCTTATAGGAACTAGATCACCAACACCGATTTCGTTTCTCTTGCCACCGCTTCACGGGATTACCAGCAAGGGCCTAACCTCAATCTCTACTGGCATGTCAAACAACCTCAAAGTGGTGACAGCTGGGTGGTTCGGGTATATTCCGTTCCAGAAAATGGTTCGGCAGCAGTGTTCCAGGCGGTGGTGGATATTCGTCTGGCAAGCGTTCTCCCTACAAAAACCCACATTGGTCCGTTTAACAACGCTACGACGTGACGGGTGACTTGCCAATAAATAGTCACTGCTCTTTGCTTCACTTCGGTGAATCAATGTATTCCAGCAGTCTCTTGCCAAAATTGTGGGGGGGGGGACAGGGCCCCTGTTTGGCGACCTACCAAAAGAAAGACACATGAACTGAACAATCAGTTCCCGGATTCCATTGGGTGCGATTCACCGACTTCGCTCCGCTGCCTTGCAGGTAGGCTATTTAACCAAACGATCGATGTGGCGTCCCAAAAACAACTCCCTTCTTCGGCTTGGGCAGCCGAATAGTATCGTGCCCACTGAAGAAACCATGGATTTCTCTGTGTTGTGTTCGGTTTTCGTTTTGCGACAACTGTACCCTCATTAGATTACTATGTTTTTGGATGCTCTCTGCCTAATCGTAGACTGTGACATAACTATAGCCTCAATCTTTCTACGCGTCAGAACCACATCGTTTTTCATAGTCAGTGCTTCGTTCTCCATTTATTTTTTCAAATGCTCGTACTGTGAGATTTAGTAATAAACGACAACTGCTCTTTCCGTGCACTCACTTGACGCTGTGAGTCCGAACCAGGCGTATCATACGGTAGTTTGTTGACGCATTTGGGGTCAACTGCCGTGTTCATACACAGTACATGGGTGGTGCACTTATGTTACGAGAGATGCAAGCAATACTATTGTAGGCAGTATAACATGACGGACCTAATTGGACAGTCTCATGTGTCATCATTACCAACAGCAGTACATTATAAATTTAAATTGACGCTTAGCTGCAGTGCAACCACAACGACCTACAGAAGGAAGAAGTGTAAAAGCATAATATCCTAAACAAAGATTTAACGTTAAAGTGCTTACACTATGTCAACAACATATTGTCACAAACAGCTGGCTATCGTGCAAAGGCATCATCAGTGATGCAGCATCTTTGGGGCTTTCACTGCCCCGCCAGCCATTACCTCGCATATAACTCAGCACCACCCACACTTTAAACAGGCAGTCCGATTAGGAGAGAGCAGCAGATACGCTACTGCTGCTGACTGCGAGTCATACCCTGTAACGCCTCCAATCAAGAACAATGCGGGTCACGTAGACTCCAACGTAAAAGGCGAGTGGGACCAGCAGCACTAAGCCTTGTAGTCAGTGATTTCAATCCCGGGTGCCAAGTTAACGTTAAGCCACCTCGAGCCTCGCGTCACCCTATATCTTGCAAACAAAACAAGGCTCTTCCCAGTAAGTGGTAGCCGGCAGTACGTAATAAATGCCCAAGCCAACGCAACTAATTCAGTGCCATCCGTTGTTTACAGGAACTGGCCTGATTAGTAGTGTCTAGTACTCGCCTACGCACAGTATCCTTACGGACACGGTGGTGTCATCCAACACCAGCAATGCTTCGCAAGCAGCGCTGATCCAAGACTTGGAGGCGCCTCAAATACTTAGGTCGAAGGGGTTAATTCCCACTTCTTCACTATGGCCCTGTAAACAGCCTCGTGTGTAGGATCCAAATAAGGAATTACCGTGTCAATAGGTAGTGGTTGGAGTCATAATGCTCACTTAGCTCCTCTGATTTTACTTCAGTGGATCTTACTTCGGTTTCATTATCATGTTTACAGTAAGGACACGCTAGCTGAGGAAAAAAGAGTATTATAGGCCAGGATGCCTTTATTTAATTCAAAAGCTGGGACAACAAACTAAAGTACTCCGTACAACGGCTGGAAGCAGCAGCAAAAAAGTTGCGCAAAACAGTGTAGGCGCTGTGGGAAATCCCCATGGACTATATGCTGACCTGAAAAAGACACCTGAAAAATGTCCATCCGTAGCTGAAACTGCATACGCTGAATTTGCATTAAAAGTCGACATGCTCACATCGATATTGCAATCTTCGCAGAGTCTAGCTGTCTTATTTGAATCGCCCCCAAATATTAATAAAATGACCCTCCTGAAGTGCAGTGTACTGATAGACTCCATTATCACCGAAGTATAGAATCGAGTATGATGTCCACGTACTGCGGTGGATTTCAATGTGCCAGATAATTTACCATTAAAATCTGTTCAGTGCTTCTCACTGCATGCGGTATGCAATCTTGTTGGTCCAGCTGCATCAGACTACGAAAAAACGTAATGCGTTACGTGTGTCCTACACTTTTCCAGTTTCAAAATGAACTTATTGTCAAACAATTCATTCAAAAGCGCAATCTCATTGTGAAAATTATGGAGAACAAAACTCCGCTACAATGAGAGATAAGGTGGCGAAAGTCTGAGGTAAACCAGAATACCAAACAGCCATCTGGCGCCACGCATCCAGTTGATATTGCTCCACTTAGTGGCCACCACAAATTTGAGAATAATACTCCGCGAAGCGATGAATAATAAAGTGATTTTTGAAATTAACAAGGAATCACATGAATATGAGGACCGCTCTATTACATTAGATGCTGTGTCCGGTAGAACACCTAACTCTCGCACTTCGAAACTAAGGTCAACGTCAGATGCAAAATTGGTTACTGGAGGACCCCCAGTAGGCCACAGTTTCACGGCTAAGCGTGATAAGCCGACCAAGCCCAAAACGACTACAATCCACAAAACTAGTGATGTGGATGGTGTTTCCTCTTGGATAATCAGTTCTGGCAGTCATATAGGGTTTCCTAATGCTCTTTCCTGTATGCGAAGTGACAACAATGTGGACTAGCGAATAACAACTGCATTACCTGCTAAATCCCAATTGCATGCGAAACCGCTACCTCAAGCCTTGAACTGTCATGTCCCGCCTAAAGTCTGCTCTGGCCAGTGTCCAAGCTCATCGAGAATATCGATGGATTCGGTCAAATTGATCGATAGTAAAAGGACGGTTGACCTAGATTTATCGCAAGCGTCATTGTGCGACTCTGTGTCGTTATTTTGTTGGGATAGACGTACATTCATTGGTCATAAAGTTATGGAAGACATGCCGCCATCTTTGCACCTTACAAACGGTGTAATTCGGTACCACGGCTTTGCGATTCCATCGACGAACCACACGGAGTATACTGATGTTGGTGTATGGATTGACACCAGTGTGCCTCCACCGCGTATAGTGAAGCCTTATATATCGAACGCACTTAAGGTGATGTTACCCATGGATGGAAATGACAGCTACCCACAGACTCCTATCAATGCGTTACCTAACCAACAGCATAGTAGTGACATGATGCGGAGGACACAACCTAACTCTCCAGCTCACACAAGCTAGTACAACAATCATGGACTCTTTTCCTTGAACAATTTTCTAGAGGGCCATAATCAGTCGCAAGCCCTCCGCTGTGGCTAGCTCACAATCATTTTCCGCCGTTGGCAATACACGCACTCTTACAACAATTTTTAGTCTGGGTCCAAGCACAAGGCTTGAAACCGCAGTGTTTATAACATCTAAACAATCTTCCTCATATCTCACATCTGTCACAGTATTTTTGATAAACATTCGTTCTCTTCACTCTAAGATCTAGACACTAAGCTCATTTGTTTTGGTGAATAACCCTGGTATAATATTTATGACTGAATCTTGGTGCCATGATGACATGTCTGACAATCAGTTAACTATTTTCGGATATGACAAGTTTATGAGAAATCGACCTAGTCGTCGAGGTGGTGACTGTGTAATTTATCTGAAAAAATTGCTCGCAGCAACAACGTTCGAGAACCCAGTGATGTACGATGTGTCCAGGAATCACTATATCTGTTAATCAGCAGCAGCTACTTATGGGATGCATATACAGCGCGCCAAACTGCAGCCAAGAAGACGTAGAACTTTTGACGCTTGCATTTGAATGCGCCGCTGGTCTACCATTTACACATAAGATTATTGGAGATGATTTCAATCTGCCTTCGATTTCATGACCCATGGGAACCGCTCCTTTGAAATGCCAAAATCTTATTTCCTGTATCCAAATGAATGGCTGGCAGTAACACGTCTCCAAACCTACCAGAGGTGAAAGAACTCTGGATCTCGTTTTTTAATTGAGCATACTTGCAACCGGTATTAAGGTTCTTGATGAATTTCCGGGGAGCGATCATCACGTGATCAAATACCGCCTAAAACTATGCATGGCCGATGTACAGAACACAATGCATTAGCGTTTGTTCAGTTCCGTCAAGTGGAATTCTTTCAAGGACTTGGTTCGTTCGATAAAATTGGGATAAAATCTTTCTTCATGTCATCAACAAGCGACGGACCTGTTTTACAGTATAATTGGCTTCTGCATCGATTCAGCAGTACCGCTAAAATGTGCTTACCAAACTAAACATAAATCCGATCGCAAGGCGTTGAATGCAGCGTGGAAGCTTCATAAGATTCGGCAGAAATTCAGGTTAACTGTTGCCTTTGCGCTATTATTACAGAAGTCTAAGGCATCAAAATGACAAAGCTCTCATTCTAGAAAGGCATAAAGCTCTGAACGGTCCTAGCAAAACAGCTGAGCCAGCCAAACTATTCCGTGCCCGGGTTCGCGTTGCAGCGATAATTTCAATTTTATCACCACACCTGATGGAACATAATAGGACGCACCAGGTGAAATCTGTGAAGCTTTCAGTGCTTATTTTGCCGAATCAATGGTCAATTAATCATTAGACACACCAGCACTTATCATGCCGCACAACAATGAAAGTCTATGCACAGTGGAATACAGTATAGCGAAAATCACTGGTCAAGTCTCTCGTTTATGCTCCTCAACTGGCACAGGTCCTGATGGGGTCCAACTTGTTTAATAAAAAGCAGTGCTAGTGATTATTTCTTCTGGTTTTGCTCAGCATCTTTACACGCACTTTTAACTATGGAGTATACCCTACTCAATGGAAAAATTCTGTCGTTATCCCGCGACACAAAAATGGCGCCGCCCACGAGGTTAAAAACTTTCGTCCCATCAATCACACACCCATTGTATCTAGAATAATGGAAAGGATAGTGAAAGATTTACTGGTTGTATTTTAAAAAGGCTATGATTAGCGGCAATTCGCAACACCGCTTCATGCAAGGTCGATCCTGCGCAACATGCCAGACAGACATTCTGAACCACACATCTGCCATAGACAACGGAAACAGTGTTGTAATCCTGTTCCTGGATATGCAAAAAGCCTTTGGTAGAGTGCCTCACAGAAGGTTAGTGAACAAACTGAAGGCTATAGGCATTGGAGAACCGGTGTTATCTTGACTGGCTACATATCTAATTAGTAGACAGCAGGTGGTGCGCATCGGCAACCATTTCTCCAAACCGAAAGCAATCACCAGTGGAGTGATTCAAGAGAGTGTTCTTGGTCCTCTTATTTTTCTAATTTGTATTGACGATATATTCCAAATAATAAAAAGTGGTGTTGCATTTATCTTTGCTGATGACATTAAAGTTGTCTACTCACAACCACGT
>CALYDF020009019.1:0-11144 GCA_944474145.2 Dicrocoelium dendriticum
CGGAGGAATCAATAATTGCATTGCAGGGATAATTTGTTGTTGGAAGGCATGATGTCATTGAAATGCATAACAGTCAAAAAGGGAAATATATTTAAGGAAGTGTTAGTGGAGATGGGGAATGTTATTGAAGAATGGCAATGTGAATGATTGTTGAAAGTATACTTAATTCATCAATCAATAGTATGATGTTAATGGGTAATGCCGGTAGCCGTGAGGTGACATTTATAAGCCGTCTATTTGTAAATTTAATGACATGTAATTGAGTGGATACAAGTATGGATTGGTTACTGTAATGGTAAGAATTAACTTGTAGATATATATATATACACGCCGGGTGAGTTATATAAATATATGTATGCATATATACGATATATATTTAGTATATATATATATAAGAATTATATATATATGTATATTTGTATGTTGTGCCCCATGCTGACGCCGCCGTTGTATTCTTGATGCTTCTTCACCTCAGTTGGGCTAAACCAACTTGCACACTTTATTTGGTTTGTTCTGCCTACCTGAATAATCTTTTAGTAATTGGCCACATTGATTACACAACTTGAGCTTAACTTCGGTAACTTTGTTGCTTTCGTAATCATTTTAACTAACCTGTGGACATCTCTTCCTAATCGCGGATTTGTTGCTAACCAACTTAATTCACATGCTAATTTAGCGAAGAGCTATGCATACATATCTGTATGCAGTATTCGATTTAGTTTAGTTCATCTTGCGGTTTCAAGTGATCCGCTGTTGCTTGATAACTGCGGTGTGGCTGCGCTTGATGTGCATGTTGACAAGGTGCCTACCTGTCTAGTACCCACTACCGCATCCATACTGGCTCTAGGAGGTTGTTAGTTGTTGCTAGAGGGGACCGGGTGCATGGTCCTTGTGGTCGTGCTAGGCTCGAAGAGTGTTTCCAAGCGCCCAGTGTGGCGCGGACTACGGTCCAGCCACCGCCTGGTGTGCGATTGATGCACAAATACAGCGTACCTGTGTTTGCCTTTGAAGGAGTGCGGGCCGGCTCCGTTGATGAAACGTGGCTCTCATCCGCATGCCTCCCGGTCTTATTCCTTCGGGTTTACACTGGATATGGGGTGTGTGGTTGGAGCTGTGGGTGGCGCAGGTCAGGTGAACCATAGTCCTTTTGTAGGCGCAGGCGTCTTGTGGCCGGCCACAGTGACAAGCAAATCCGTAACCGGATGCCGCCTAAAATTTACGTCTGTTATTCCCAATGCTGAGGCTGAGGTTTCATTCTTGATGCATCCTCACCGCAGTTGGGCTAAACCAACTTACACTTAAACCAGGTCCTTTTATGCTGGATAGATTTTAATATATTTTATTTGGTTTGTTCTTCCTACCTGCAAAATCTTCTTTAACTGGCAACGTTGCTTACGCTAATTAGGCATATATTCTGTAAGTTCGCTGATTTGTAGCGTTTTTAAGTAAATTATGGATATCTTTTCCTTATCACGGATTAGCTGCTAACAAATTTACTTCATGTGCTAAATTAGTGAATAGCTAGGCCACCGTATGTGCATGTATTAATCGATTTATCTTATTTCATGTTGTCGTTGCAGGTGATTGGCTGTTGCTTTACATCTCCGGTGTGTTTGCGCATGAGTACCGTCATCACGCAGCAATACTGGAATTGATATGTTCGAACCGCAGCGCCTTTTGACATAAGCGAAGAATCTTTTTGGATTCTCTGAAGCTTCGTCTGCTAATCCTTCCTCGAAATTGAGCCAAGCAGCCAATAGCTGTTGTTTACACCTATTTCTAGCCTTACGGTACCTGTCATAAGTATCGGTGGACGGAGCATCTCGGTAAGTCCGCCAGCATCTAGAACTCATTGTGAGCTGATGCCTGCCAGTAGGATCTATCCAGGGGGCTGAGCTCGTGCCTCCATTCTCCTGGAATGAAGGGAGCAGAGACCTCTGTAAAGTGGGACTTAAATTTATCCCAGGCAACCTCGACAGTATCGTCGTCTGAGATCTCACAATGTAAACCTGAAGCCTTGGCTCTCATGGATTGATAGTCTGCGTGCATATGTTTGGGCGAGACTAAACAGTACTCTGGTAGCGCCTAGACAGATTACAACAGACGAGCAAACAAACATGATCACTGGAACCCAGTGGAGGTCCGTAAGTAATATCACCAACAAAATCGAGTGAGTTAGCAAATACAAGGTCTAAGATAAACGGTACTTGGGCGTCCATGTACCTAGTGTGGAGGTCAAGGAACTGGTGCAAAGATACTTGGAGCGTAAGCTCAAGCAGATCAGCGCCGAATGTGCCTGACGCTGAGTCACAAGAAAGATCTGCCCAGCAAAACTCTGGGAGGTTGAAGTCGCCCATCACCAAACACTTATTTGCGGACTGGAGGTGAATGAATTCAAGTACCTCTTTGTATACGCTCCCGGGGCTTTTATACACAATTACAACTGTAACCGGAGCCGAAGATGCGCTAATAACAGCCGACAGAGCTTCAACAGTTTTGTCTGTTGACTGAAATAAGCAAGTCTTCAAAACGTCAAGTGTACAGCTCACATAAAGAGCGACGACCCCTCCCTGTCGGCCAGCGGAGTGATCGCATCTAAATAGTGCGTAGCCAGGTAGATGTACTTCACCATCCGTGATGTCCTGAGATAGCCACGTTTCAGTGAATGCGAGTATGTCGGGATGAGACCCATCTACAAGAAGACCTAACTCGTACACCTTATTCCTTAGGCTGTACGCATTACTTTGCACTACATGAAGGTATTCGCTAGATGCAGACCTGGGTCATGCGCAACCAGGAATGGCGGTGTCAGGGCGGAAAAAGACCGCCGGCTGACCACCCGAAAACCCACTAACCGGAGGCCTTGTTCACCGGCCGCTCGCCTGCTTTTCTTTCCTTGATGGCCTCCCTTAGCTTCAGCCTAGCGTCCAGCGGAAGGTCCGGCTGATGGCTATTACTTGTACCTTTAAGCTTAAACGCAAATTGCATGAACTCGCTGCGTTCCTCGGGAGTAGAGAGTACCACACGAAGTAGACGCGGTAGAGGGTTTGGTACATTAACTGGGAGCTTCCCCAGTCTAATCAGCTTCCTGACCGTAGCGCCTGGAAAACCAGGCGGAATAAGCTTTGTTGCGCATATTTTAAACCACTGATTGTCGTCCGGCATGGCACCAGCAGGAAGGACAGCAGTAGATTCTGCCGCGTTGCAGAATATAATGCTACTATCCGTGAAAGTATCGCCACGACGGGGTGTGTTAACCCCACGGGTCTTTGAATCGCTACTTGGAGCCGGTGGCTTCACCACTTTTGGTGGGACGGTCTTTATCCCCTCCGATGATGTAGCAACGGCAGCGTACGTTTTTCGTTCTATTGTCGATGTCTTACTCTTTTTGGATCATCGATTCCACCGAAAGGCTTTAAGGCAGATTTGGTCTGCTTTTCTTCTTGCTAACGGGAGCAGTGTCTAGTGGCGATTTTTCGCTTTGAGCAGAGTCAAGCAAACCTACAGAACATGTCTTCTTGGTGGGAACTGAGATATCCGGCAACTGCGGCTGACAAGTAGTGCGTGTGTAAATCTTCGCCTCCACACAACCGTGAGACGGTCTGACAAGTACCGACACTTGGCTTTTCTCCGGTGCAGGGACATTTATAACTTCTTGTTTAGCGGCTAGCTTACGGGATTTCAGGGCTCTCTTTCGCGTTACTCGAAGGGACCATTGAACCAGCAATTCGGCGTCGATCCGGGTACCTTTAGATATGACGTCCGAAGCAGCTTCATTGTTGTGGTCGGTAGCCGTCTGGATAGGTGACATAATGATTGGTGCCACAGGTCGTTCTCCAGTGTAAGTGGTGAAATCTGCGTCGTTGGAGACTGGAAGCGTCCTCATGAGCAGTTCAATCTTAGGGCGAAGATCTGAGAGCATCGCAAACGAGCGCACTACATTTTGCAGCCGTGTATCAAGAAATTCGTCTCTCGTACGAAAGGCAGCGCGACCTTGCTGGCAGCTGCAACAATTGGCACAACTGAAAAGCAACATTTCGCTAGAGGCAAGCGCTGTGTATTGCTCGGTATTTGGTTCCGTACAAAGCTGGTGGTACCCTCGGTTGCAGATATCGCACTGCATACCGCCGGAATCATCCGTTACTGGTTTATTGCAGCTTGGACTGCCACAACGTGCGATAACCTCAGAATCCAAGCCACCAGGAACAACAACCTCGGTGCATTGCGAAACCGACATAGTGGAAAACGGAGTGGAATTTTAACACGGATACAATAGTTAGCAGACCTCAATGTAAAGGCAAAACTTGGGTGCAAAACAGGAGTAAAACTGAGAGCAACCGGAAAAGTTACCAGTAAGCGCCAGAGACGCTTTGATCAGAACCGCTTTAATCGATCCGTGGTATCTTGGATCAGAGGAAATTTGACAATAGTCAAATGCCGTTACAAGTCTTTATTCAAACACTGTTTCCCACAATATGCAACTAAAAAGCTTGATCATTATGGCAAGCCAGACATCGCGTTACCGCGTAGTACTGCTTCCTAGTATATGAACGATATTTGAAAAAACTACAGGCAGTCGCAGATTGAGTTGTAAACAGCTGCTTCCCCTTTCTCCCAGCATTTATAGCGATCGCAGACCACACGACAATTAACAGCAGTGTCTTCCAACATGGCGCTCGATAACGAATTAGATCTCCTCCAATTAACCTCATTTAACACAGCGCGACATGCACAACTAATAACTCTTATCAACTACCATTTCTTGTACATACTTACGCACAAAGCGACACATATATATCTATTTCATATCCAATTATGAAAGCATAACCCATCACCTGAAGCTACACAAGCCGCGTTCTGACCGGATCAGGGCGGAAACTCGGTTATCGCGTAGAGGTACCGAGCGCTGGAACTCGATTCCAGAAAGTGTAGTCCGTGTACCTACGGCTAAGGTTTTCGAGCGCCAGTTAGACGCTGTTGGGTGGCAACACGAAATGTTTCCCTTTTCCTGACCATATCGAGACCGTGCTCCACAACGGTGATCAGCAGGCGACTGGGAGGTTCCCGTGGCCGACATCAAGCAACCTTGCCTTGGTGAAGGAAAAGCGAAGGTGACATTGTGATCTAAGAGCTGTTAATGTGGAGAAAACTGTCATTAGTTGCGACGCTGTCCTAGGTTGATGTGAGTGTGATGATAGTTTAAATGCAACGTAAAGTGCGTTGGCAGATTCAGTCGCTGTCTTGGCTGTCGACGATACCGCTGCCTTCCATGCTGTCTTCCTTCAGCGTGTGTACCGCACTTTTGAGAAGTTCGAAAGTGAGTTAAAGCGTTTCCAACTGCTTACGGCAGAGGGTTTTTCAAATCAGATGTCCTGACATCGGAGGCGTATAGGAGGAAAACCGGGAAAGAGTTGGCTGAGAGTGTGTGGTACAGATCAGTACACTATAGATGCTTCCACTGTTGCCGAAGAGTAAACATATGCAAGCGGTAAGTTGACAGGTAACGTTTCTGAGATGCTTATTAACTGTAGGTACAAAAGTTATGCCTGCAAGGCGCATGTTGTCATACGGCATAACGGCTGGTGCTACGACGCAATATCCTACAGCGTTGAGCACAGCCATGCCTTTAATGTAGGAAAGCCGTTTCTCTATGTCACCAACAGACGGCTTTCGCTGCACGCGCAAGTGGACATCTATCTTAGGGTGCAGTCGTTTAAGGACACACGCGAGCTCAGGAGGGATGCGTCGATGCATACCGTAGGAGGTTGAACCGTTACGATCTCCGGACCATAAGAGATAAGATGAGGGGAAAGGTGGAGGGGAACGGTGGAAGCTGTGAGAGCGTCTAACAATGTGATGTGGAGTAGGAGGAGTCGGAGATACGGTTCATATTTTTCGTTCCCAGGTACGTACCTGACCTCGTGGAGCTTTATAGTGAGGTAGTGCTGGCGGATGCGACACACCAGATGAACTGCGGTGGCTACATACTGTGGCACTGCAGGTTGGTAGATGTGCAGGGTATTGGGCTTCCATTTTTCTACGCGTTGCTTCCTAATGAGACAATGGCAGCGTACATGAACGCGGTGCACAACATGCGATTCATTTTACCAGCGACTGAGACAGCAAGGACTGTGGTGTTAGATAAGTGGATGGTCCAGGTGCATACATTCCAAACAGTATATCCCTGTACGCGAATCGTATTGTGCCGTTTCCACTTGCTGAAGGATGTCACCTGACGCTGCAAACGGTTATCCGCAAAAAATACAACGGGCAGGTTGCTTATTAGGCAGTGGGTACGGAACTGGTGTACACCAGGAGCTCCCGGTTGTTCTTCAGGTATTTGACAGCCATTAAAGACCGAAACGCCGACGCGCACAGGAACACAGTAAGGCCCTGGTTGCCTTTCGTCACATCATGGGCAACGCACCGCTTGACGTCGACCTGTTTGTCGGGCTGTTTTACAACAAACCGCGTGTAAAACGAAAATAGTCATTTAAAGAACGGTCTTTCCTAGCGAACGTCTTTATTAGGCCTCTTTACGGCGGTAGTTAACGGCATGCTTAATGCTCAAGCGAAGTATGAAGATCTGATGGGCAAAACTGACTTGTCGGAGCACCCAATGGACGCTTACTTCCATAGCCTTTGGCAGGCTGAGTATCATTTTCCAATGTATGCAATGACGCGCTTGCGATGCCTTTGCACTATGGAGAAGGTGACAATGACGGAGTTGTCCGATGATAGATGTCAAGTGCAAGGCATCCGTAGACAGTACACAGTGTTAATGCATGAGGAGGTAACGTGCCAATGCAGCTTCAATCGGCAATGGTTGCTTCAATGCGCCCACATTGTGCATGCATTGCACGCGGCAGGCAGACCGGTTGACGACATATTGCGTAACAACCGCTGGGTTGTGTCGCACGTACGACATCCGCGTGTAACCGCATCCCCGTCATCCGCCATCGTCCCCCTAACGTCGGGTTTCACAGTTTCACAGGTAAGTAGGGAACAGAAGCTTCGGGAATGCAGTCAGGTTCCAGGTGATATTCCGATGCAGGTTTGCAGCCTTGGCGATGCGAAGTATAGGGAGGTTATGGATCAGTTGCGGGAGTTACTCGCAACCTAAGCAGCTCTCACAAGGAGGTTGCAGTTTCCGCCTCCGAACACATAATTGATTCAGCTGCGGTAGGGACGAGTGAACCTACAAGGGAAGACACAAGATGCAAGCAACGTTTAGTGCCCATTCCGGAATCGTCAGTCGGTCCACAGCAGGAAAGGAAGCCACCTCGGTTTAGAGATTTGCACACGAAAGCAGCCAGGGTGTATAAGCCTCCAACGAAGCGTCATTGCCATGCAAAACTCCCAGCCAATTACGACAATGACAAGTGCGCTCGTGCCTCCAAACAGACTGCGAGGCACAGAGTGGACAGGTGGTTGACTGGGTCATGTGCTCCGACTGCGACCTTTGGTACCATCAGCGGTGCGACTCCTAAAGTGGACAAGAGCATTTCACCTGCCATCGGTGTTTGTAAGTCCTCCTTTTTCAGTTTGCTACCTTATTCGTTTCTTTATAACCACGCAAGCGCTTCCGCTTGATCTTTATGTACCCCCACTACTCTCATATGCAGTGCCTCCCCTACTTGACGATTACGGCACGTATGCGTAATTCGCCATCGGGATCACACATGATGGGGTGGTCAGGTGTGCCTAAGGACATCAGAAGCACCCGCAATTCCGAGGCGTTGTGATGATACACATTACCTCCTACGTTCCTTTATGGCAACTTCATCTTCTAACCAACCTGACGAACCGTTGTGCTTTGCCAAGCCCCAGAATAACATATATGGAAAAGGTAAGAAGTGCGGTTGAAGTGCCATCGGTGGAACATGCATTGCTTGCAATCACACCGCATTTCTGATATCATCTTACCTCCCAGCTGCTTAGTGATCCGCCGCGTGGGGATGAGGGTGCATGGCCTCACCCATACGTGCGTGACCATTTTGCCTGGGACTAAACAGCTTCTCGTTTCCTTGACCTTTCGCTCACCTAGATACTGTTACTTAAACGACCACCGCTGCGATTTCCGTTAAGTGATGTCACTTTGACCGCTAATAAATTTATTCCTTACCCTTACACAACGTGTTTTAAGGGTCATTACCTCGGTCACCGTTCTATGGTCTTGATTTAAGCGGTATTCTAATTGTAGAAAGGCTTTTTCTTTTATCTGAGAATAACTCAGGTTGAAATTTTGCGCCGGAGTGCAATATCAGCGTAAGAAAAGTAGGGCTGTATTTTTTGTTAATTGGTATTTTTCTACTGAAGCACGCAGCTTTATTTTCTCTCTTAAAAAATTGTTTCTATTTTTGTCCGCATTTATCGGAATTGTTTTCAAATTTTCGTATGCCTTATAATCCCTTCACTCATTTCTTCCCTTGCGCACTATTGGGGCAACTGAGTGGCCAATTAATGTGCGATCAATTTAAGTGCACTTTCGGCGAATTGGATTCTGTTCCAAGGAGAAAAGGCACAACTCCACCTCCGCGAAGTTTTCACAAAAGAACAAGGAGTTCAATACCGCTTGCAGGAACCAGAAACATGTCAAGGTGGGCGCCTGAGACCCAGTAGCTGTATATCAAACAATTCCAATGCACTTGTAATTGCTGACGATGAACATATACTTATATTTTACCTACTTCCGTGCAAGAGCATCGGATTTATGTAAGCATTGATCTGAACCCTTTAGGATGCAGCCTCTAGCAGGTCTAGAAATATACCTATTTATTTATTTATTTATCGCCATTTCTGGCAGTCAGTTATCACGTCAGCTTTACGTGGCATCCTCATTGTTAGAAGGTACCTTCCGGTGAAGCCTTGTGTAAAACTTGTTCTATTCCGCGCTCATTCCGTGCACCTAGTGGACCATATCCTTGTGTTGCCATAAACAGGTTCTGCGCCACCGCCCCTAACACATTGTGTTTACGCTTGCACATCGGGTCTCTCTGGGGACTTATTAGGTTGAACGTAGGAACGGCGTAACGGTGACACCCAGCTCATGTACCCTGGGTTAACACCGTTACATGCCGTGACGTCTGCGACTGGGTGACCGAGGACATTAGGAAACGTAGCTGTACTAAATAGTCTCGACAACTCCATGTCCGTCCAAATATGATAGGTGAGAATCAACTCGCCTGCGATCCATCCGTAGTGCATGCAGTACATCCACATTCCCAGCAAGCATTCCGACAAGCTTGCATACCATATTCCAAGTGCGGTCGGATGAATGCGGAGAATAGCTTCACAAAGAATTTGGCCGTTGGTATCCCGAAAGAGGGACACATAAGCTAGGTTGGCTAGCCGAAAAACCTCGTGGTGCCAGCTGGGTGGTTCGGGTTTAACCCGTTCCAGCTAATAGTTCGGCGGCAGTGTTCCAAGACGTGATGCGTTTTCGCCTGGCAAGCGTTCTCCCTATAAAAGCTACCAATGTCCGCTTAACAACACTGTGACATGGCGGTCGTGGCTCGCCAAAATATAAAGTCACTGCCCCGTGGATATCTGGATAATCCTTTCCAACCCACGGACACCAACCTTCTATTCGCACATTGCTGCCGATAGCAAACATTCAAGAATAGAGCAGCACAGTTACAAGCACAAATTACACAGCTACATAAACGCACACACAATTACATACTTACATTCCTTCTGCACAAACAAGCACGGTTATGGCAAACATATCGGATTGTTGTAAATTCTTGATCACGCATTGTTTTTTCAAAATGATCATGCCTGTAAAGGTGTGCCTCGCCTTGTCGAGAATAAAAGCTTTATTTATTTAGTTAGTTAGTTAGCTATAACAACAACAACATTACGGGAAGCTGCTTAGACTGGGGAAAGTCCCAGTTAGTGTACCAATCCCTCGACCACGGCTACTTGGTGTGGTACTGTCTACCCCGGAGGAACGCAGCACTGTCAGGCGGTTCCCCTTTAAGCTGAAAGGTACAAACAGTAGCGTTCAGCCGGATTTTCCGCTGGCTAGCAGGCTGCAGATAAGGGAGGCCATGAAGGACCTCAACAGCAGGCGAGCGGCCGGCGAACAACCTCTCGGGCTGTTATGTTTCCGGGTGGTCAGCCGGCGGTCCTTTACTGCCTTATCAGTGCTAATTCCGGTAGGGGCACAACCCAGGTCTGGATCTAACGAATACCTTCATATACCGCTGTAATGTCCGCAGCCTAGGGAATCAGATGTGCTGGTTAGGCCTCCTTGTAGATGGGTGTCATCCCAGTACACTTGATTACCGCGGCCAGGCTTGTCCAACCAGCCTCGTCAAAGTGCAGCTAGTGAGGGTCTCACCAGTGCGTACTATGTTAGTCCAGGAATTACCGCGATGGACGTAACCCGAGCGTGTACTTAACTTGAAAATACACTTTACGCACCACCGAAGGCTTAGCGGACACCTAATCCCAACCTACCGCATCTTCACTGCGAAGCTTGGTCCATGTGCATCTGAGAAAGTCAGTCTCGCTGTATTGTCTAAACTACGCGGTCACTACTTGAGGCCGGGAAAACCGCGGTCCCATCTCATTGCGGTGCAAATCCGGCTGTTTCGCACTCATCCAGCGCTTCAACATGCTTCCGTACAGTGTTATCAAAGCATTTAGGGTTAAGGGGTTTCAGCGGCAACTTGACGCTTTTGGGTAGCAACGCAAGACGTTTCCATTTTCCTGAGTACTTCACATCCTCGTACTTTAACTTCCTTTTCTTCACTTCTATTCACGCATTGGCATTCTTTTCATTTTTACAGTGCACTTCTGTATTCCGTACCTTTCAGTTCACACTTCGTATCCGTTACGTACTTCACTTGACTGCCACAGCAGGCACTGCGTGTGCAGGAACGACGCTATATTAGCACATGAATGGCTTGTGATAATGATTGCAGCTACATGGAACACTAGACCAGAAGATATGGAGAGGAGTAAACCGTTAAAAACTAGTGAAATAACAAACGCAGTTAACCAATTTACTTCCTGCAGCGACTCTCTCACGTGATAAACTATGCCCGCTGAGCAACTAGGAACATGGACTCATAAAGCTTATGGGGCATTTAAACAGTGACAGCAACATGATTTTATTAAATACCTGCAATATGTTT
>CALYDF020009020.1:0-11124 GCA_944474145.2 Dicrocoelium dendriticum
GTCCTACCAGGAGAGGCTGCGACTACTGGGATTGTTCAGTGGCAGCTATCGCAGGCTACGAGGCGACCTGATTATGACATACTTGATTCTGCGAGACCCACATCATGTGTGCCGCCCTTTACTGCAACTCAGCAGCAATACAAACCTGAGGGGCCACTCATTAAAACTCGCAAAACAATACAGTCGTCTGGAGTGCCGCAGAAATTTCTTTTCCATCCGTGTCTGTCACCCGTGGAATGCTCTCCCAGAATCGGTTGTTTCTGCATCGACACTAACAATATTTAAAAGACGGTTGGACGATGCACTCATCCACTTACACTTTGTTACTTAACACTATGTCTCCATCCAACACCTGGAGTTTACCCTGGAATTATTTGTTGTTAAATAAATAAATAAATAAATAAATTGTATATTCCTCGACTATGCGAGAAGCTGTTCTCTATAAGGAACAGATCAAATAATGGTACAACTTTTCCATGACATTTCATCAATACATTTTCAGAGATAAACATGGATGCAATTGCAAATTATGTTACACAGAGTAATCAGAATCGTTCTACTATTTTTGCCTGCCACTGAATCAGGATTCTTTACAATCACATGATAGATGTTTGGGCCGAGAGAAAAAAAAATGTAATGAAAGGGGCTGTTGTCCGAAATGATATGTGTATGTGCTTCAGAAATTTATTCAGGCACCATGGATACCGTTTTCGAATGCGTTATCTAGGGACTGTGATGTCCCGAACATCTTAATCACGTTTTGGACGGTTAAATGCTTACTAATAGCAAGCTTAAAATTGCAAAGCGTATAGCATGTTCTGATATCACTTGGAAGTTTGTTCCAAATCTTTGAGTATTGGGTTAGAAAGAAACGTTCTCTGATTCTCGTAGAAAATTTTGGAATCATGAGCTTTACCTCTTTGTTACGTATTGGGTATCTGTTGTTTACAGATATGTGAACACCGCTTTCAGGACTGCGAATTTGACAATTTATGATTCTGTAAAGAAAACATAGGTTCAGCTTCATTATCCGAAGCCAAACTGGGTCAAATCCAAGTTTATCGCATCGCTCCTTGTATGTCAACTTTGAGGAATATCCACATAGCTTTTTCGTGAAACGTCTCTGGACCCTCTCAAGAGCGTGCTGGTCAGACTTCCGTAGATTAGACTGTATCATTGAACAGTATTCCATACACGGCAATACATATGTTTTGTAAAGGGATATGCGAGATTCCGTGAGGTAAAAATGATGGCAGATATAACCAATGGTCTTCATGGCTTTCGAAACTTGGAAGTCACAGTGTTCAGAAAAGTTAAACGTAACTGAATATCGCACGCCCAAGTCGCGAATTGTCCTGCATTGCGAGATATAGGCACCTTGTAGCAATAAACTGTCTGGCGGTACTTGGCATTTGTACGACAAAATATTACACTTGTCCACGGCAAATGACATCTGCCACAGTTGGCACCAGGAGTCAAGGGCGGATAGGTCATCCTGAATGAGACGTACGGCTTCCTGAGTATTTGCACGTGGTTGTGAGTAGACAACTTTAATGTCATCAGCAAAGATAAATGCAACACCATTTCTTATTCTCTGGAATATATCGTTAATATAAATTAGAAAAAGAAGTGGACCAAGAACACTCCCTTGAATCACTCCACTAGTGATTGCTTTCGGTGTAGAGAAATGATCGCCTATGCGCACAACCTGCTGTCTACCAATTAGATATGAAGACAGCCAAGAGAACATCGGTTCTCTAATGCCTATAGCCTTCAATTTTTCCAGTAACCTTCTGTGAGGCACTCTGTCAAAGGCTTTTTGCATATCCAGGAACAGGATTACGACACTGTTTCCGTTGTCAATGGCAGCCGTTGTGTGGTTTAAAAAGTCAGTCTGGCATGTTGCGCAGGATCGACCTTGCATGAAGCCGTGTTGCGAATTGCTGATAATGTTAGCTTTGTTCAAGAATATAAATAGTTCATCTTTTACTATCCTTTCCATTATTCTAGATACGATGGGTGTGTGATTTATGGGACGAAAGTTTTTAACCTCGTGGGCAGCGCCATTTTTATGTCGCGGGATAACAACAGAAGTTTTCCATTGAGTAGGGTATACTCCGTTGTTAAAAGAGAGTGTGAAGATGTTGAGCAAAAGCAGAAGGAAGTCACTACCACTGCGTTTTATTAAACATGGGGGTAGTCCATCAGGGCCTGCGCACGTTGAGGAGTATAAGCGAGCGACTTGACTAGCGATTTTCGCTATAGTGAATTCTACTGTGCATAGACCTTCATTATTTTGCGGCGTGATAAATGTTGGTGTGTCTGATGATTCAGTGAGCATTGATTCGGCAAAATAAGCACTGAAAGCTTCGCAGATATCATCTGGTGCGTCGTAGTATGTTCCATCAGGCGTGGTGATAAAACTGAGATTGTCACTGCAACGCGAACCCCGGGCACGGAAGAGTTTGGCTAGCTCAGCTGTTTTGCTAGGGCCATTCAGAGCTTTATACTCTTCTAGAATGAGAGTTTTGTCTCGTTGATGCCTCTTTTCTTCCACGAGCTTCGACTGCTGTAATAATAGCGCAAAGTCAGCAGTTAACTTGAATTTCTGACGAATCTTATGAAGCTTTCGCGCTGCCTTCAATGCCTTGCGATCGGATTTGGGTTTGGTTTGGTAAGCACATTTTAGTGGTATTGCTGAATCGATGCAGAAGCCGATTATACTATAAAACAGGTCCGTCGCATGTTGAGGGCATGAAGAGAGAAAGAATTTATCCCAATTCATCGAACGAACCAGGTCCTTGAATGAGTCCCAGTTGACAGAATTGAACAGACGATAATGCTTTGTTTTCTGTACATCGGCCATGCGTAGTCTTAGACAGCATTTGATTACGCGATGATCGCTCCCCGGAAATTCATCAAGAACGTTAACACTGTGGGTGTTGTGAATCTAAGTGGATCGCAGGACTGCAGCGAAGCAAACGATAAGTCCTTATTTTCGTATTTAAAGTATTAACTATTTTACTATCATTTTCATCATAATTGTTATGTTGATATCCCCACCAACTATCCAACTGGGCTTGCAAAGCAACGCTTCTTAACCCGTATAAATTCATTGTTCGTTGTTTATTGTATAACTCTTCTGGACCTGTAAATACTGTGGTGCCAATAGAGAACTAATGATGAGCAATAACTATCTCTTTAGAATACAATTTGCAAGATAGTTTAACCGATTTAGCCAATGTATTAGTATCGCCTCCGGGGAGTCGTAATCGGACTATTATCGCCGGTATCCTTCGATTGTTTCATGACGCTGGATCTACCCGAATCTCTCGTTTGCCATGCAAATGCATTTGAGTGACCTCAACTTCTATCCTAGAGACATTTAACTTGCTTTATAAACAGACGGACTAAATACTTAAAATTAGGTACCATTCGTCACCGCGCGCACGGTTTATGGGTATCAAGAGAAATAAACATTTGTATTATATCTATTATTATTATCATTATCATTATACATCTCGCATTACCTGAGGTGATCACACAACGTGTAGAACATTCTTATTCATTACTACAATAAGGTTGGATTATTAGGGTTTAACTTACGGTGACCAGTGGGAGCTTCTTGAGGTCTAATAGAAAATCCAAGTGGCTTAAATGAATTTATCAAAACAACAGCAGTGTCCCGGATCCTGTCAGCGACAATGAACTAGTGGTAATATCAAGTAATCACGACATCAACTGGTGTATATTTCGTTTTCGGGAGACAATGGGTCCACCGCCGATAACGGTCAACCGATCACGGCAGATATGTAGTCGATTTCAACAAGTTTAAATTTTACAAGCCTCTATGCCGTTCAAGCACAGCAATTAGAAACCTGAAAGCAGAAATTCCTGCGTCAGTGCTGAAGTTGTAGTTGGTATGCAATTGACCGCGGATATAAGACCTGGCCATAATTGACTACAATTAACTGAATACTGTCGGATGTTACCAGGTGGTTTGTAGGTTCACTAGGTTAGCGCTCGTGAGTGGTATGTTCTGAAAGTCGGCTGGCATAGCTGCTGGAGGAAGAAGTATCCACGATGCGAAGCTAAATCTTGTACTAGTTTTGATGCCTTAAATTGGGGGCTATGCCGCTACACATGTTGATAAATAGCAGCATTATGGTGCATTTCCGATGACGCTGTCGGGACCTACTTGCCTTCCTGCAAATTCCGTATCACTGTCCCGTCTTTCAGGATCGTGCAACAGCAGCTCACGGCGATACCGATAACGTGAGTACCCAATCCAATAGCTGCGGTATTATGCGACCTTCTTCTAAGACATATGTCCCATCGGTAAACACTCGCCTTCCCACTGGCCGATGATTCCGGGCAAATGATCTCACAATTTCGCTCCATTTTTGTAGCGTGCGTGGAATACTTGGCATCATTGAGTTGGAAGACCTACTGAGTCCAGGAGTTGTCATAGATCTACAAATTTGGTAGCGTCGTTCCTATTGACCAATGCGTTACTAGCTGCTACAATATCGAAGTATCCTCCTGGATAAAGCCCCAAGGGCACAGAGGCTCAAAAGCGCTGGTAGTGTTGAATGTAGGATATCCTATGCTTTTCCTATCTGACAATGCACGTTCCAAGGAGAAATATTTGATCACGGATTAAAGGGATGGAGGGTACTTTTGAATACTGGAGCACAATATATACAATGAAAATAATCAAAGTTGCAGCTATCTTAGGGCTATGCGTTTTATCCCATTGTTCGTACATTGCAGCTCATTGTGGTTAGGATTTCCTCATTGTCTTCAGAATCTCGGTGCGTTCGCCACTCAGTAGTACGCGAAACGAAAGCAACCTAGATGTCGAGACGAAGGTGTTGATACAAGATATTTAAACTATATTAACAGAAAGCATTAAAATTTGAGAGTGGTAACTTCAAATTAGCAACTAACGGTTCTCTCTATGTTTGGTTTTTCATCTAAAACTGTACAAGACTGACGTACTGAGAGACAATCGTGATGGGTGGCCTCAAATCAAATATTCGAATGCAACCGCGTGTCAAAACAAGTTTAATCGTTCGTTACACTATGAGCGAGAACTTAATACATTTAAAGGATTTAACTGGGAAGTTGCCACAATTAAACACACATAAACATAAATCTAAAAATTAGGCCTCGTGTTCTTAGGTTGCGAATGACAGACGCACACAACTACGAATATGGCTGGTTGATCATTATCGGAGGAAATCGCTTTTTTCATTGAAGTGTTCATGTGGAACAATATTTTTGCTTTTATTGTTTCCATAAGCAATTGCGCCAGGCAGCGAAAATGAAAAATATCGCCCGATCTGAGTCATGCACGCCAAGAGTTGATACTTGCATACAATCCACAGTTGAATAGACGGTCAAAAGCCTCAGCCGCAGTGGTATGTTGCATAATGATGTTTTGCAGACGGAGGAAAATTATTCTATGTCTGGCGACGACAAAACACTACAAGGGCGCAAATAAATGTCTTGAAGCAGATAGGCTGATACCAGTCGGTCGTTAATTTCGCAGAGTAAGTGATTCACTTAGGTGGATATTCGGCGAGTCAAGGCTTTAGATAAAAATTTATGGACTTCGCGCATTGGGCGAAACGATACATTAGCTAATTTTGTTTCAGGCTCCTATTGGAAGTTTTGGATGAGCTATTAACCGATTCGCATTTAGAATGATGTCCTTAGTAAGACTGTCATATTGGCAGTCACTGTGAAGCAATGTGGTCTGGGAGGTATCTTATCTGACGCGTTCAGAAGCGATACATCAAAAAACCCACAGTAAAGGCTTAAACTTTCTTGCTTCCGGAATAGATCCGAGAACCGGCTATCTTTAAGGTTAACCGCCTAAAATAACTATCAGAATCATACTCGCAGCCGTGACGAATTAGTCACATTACCCCGTGATCATAGTCACAAATCGGGACACCGTTGCAGTATACATTTTATTAGACCTGCCCAACGACTCGACATTCTACACTTGGAGAACAACAGATGTTCGGAGCTGGAACCAGTACCGTGATCTCATTTGTTATCACATACTTCTAGCAAACCCCATAATAAATGGATGAAGCCAGAATGCCGGGGTCCTTATCGGTCTCTAACAATTAGATAATGTCAAAGTAAAGACACTGGCACATTAAGGCCGGGTTTTTGAGTCCAGGTTAGTTGGCATGGCCATTAACAACACCGTTAACAACTCATTCTCTACTCATTTGTTATTGCCTATGATACAAAGGAGGTACCTGTGCAAATCGTACGAAAGCAGATATACCCGAATTGTTTATGGGCGTTTAACCTACGTGCTAGAATTGGAGGCATGAAAGGGATATTCAGGATAACTAAGTATGGATTCCGGAAGTATCTTTTACATTATGTATTTGAAGTGTATAAAGCTTTTACGCCTTTAGCGGCCTACCAGTCACACCAGCGCACCATTATGAAATCACAGAATCAAACTACAAGGCCTGAATTTTTCCAAGCCATCTCTCGGAGTCTCCGTTAAATTACTAGCAAAGTAAATGTATTTTGGGTCTTGCTAACCTGAAAACATTGCACCTCAAGTGGCGGTTTTCTCCTATTTGATCTCACTAGATAGATATAGCATGCAGCGTACTCTGGGTCACCAGGACCAATGCCCCTTTAGCTACAGCATCATGACGGTCAACGCTTGCATTCAACATAGATCGGGGTGAAAAAGAATGTGATTTGGCCCACAGATTACTTTTTAACTATGAAGGTTTTAACCTGATAATTTTAAGGAAAGCAAGCCAGTGTGCTTATAGACGAATTCCGATCTTAGGCTACCCAAACGTTTTAATTGGCTATGCTCATTTGTAATCGTCAAGGCCCCTTTGGCCAATTACATCCATCTGATTTTAAGAGGTCTAGTAGCTGAGAGTAACATTTGTGCGATCAGAAAATTTAGGCAATGTACCAATTATATGAATTTGTGTGTCAACAGCTACTCAGCTTACGTACTCTTCCTGGAATTAAAATGATTTCGTCGTGTTTTAGGTAAGCTTTTTTTGATCAGTGTGAAATAATCAGCCATTCTAATGCTTCTATCAATTTTTATGTGAGGATTGGTCTTGCTAATGCATAGTGTACTGTTTATTATTTGAAGCTTGCTTTAGATAACGAATGCTAAGTATGTTAGAAGGAAAAGGTTTGAAGTACCAGTAAGCATTCGTAGCTCTGCAGTTTGCAACCACTTTAAGGCATCTCAAGCATCTACGAGCAGTCATTTACTGAGTTAAACGTGACATCAAAAAGTAAGAGAGTTTCTACGTAGGTCAAGTTTTTCTAGAGTGTGCTCATCCATCTCTAGTACCAGTGTAACAAGAGACATAAGTGTCTTCCTAACCTTAATGGTCAAACCAAGTTAACTTCGATCATCTTGCGTGAGCATTTCGGTTAACCTGACAGGTCGTGCGAAGAAGTCTGAAAGCACAGTAGTGCATGAGTAGCCAATTTCCTCATGCTGTTTTATTTGGGCCAGCCAGATGGAACGATACCAAATATAACGAAACTCTTCACCAAAAGAGAAATCTCTTTTTAAAAATGTTCAACGATGTATTTACCATACTAAACTTATCGGTTAAGATGACTTTGGGTGGATAGCGGTGTAACTAGACTTTAATCTTTTTCCACACAATTACGAAGGCAGAGGAACAAGTTGATGGAAAGGCAGTACACTCCAAACCGTACATGGATAACTCTCATCCTTTCTGCAAATTTTGCTGTGATTTCAAGTCACTACAGGTATATAAGCAGTCTAGCACAACACACAAATGATAAGGGTCGCTATACTGTGACTGTAATTATGCAATTCAGTCTAAATCACCTTAAAGCGAAGAAGTTATAGGACCACAAATTTGAACAATGAACAATGCATTTATATGTCCCGTTGGGTGGCAATGCAGAGTTATCGAAAAATAACAAAGCACTGGGTTATTTACATTTAAAACAGAGTTATATCGTTTGTTTCGCTGTCGTCCTGCGATCCGTGTATTTTCACAGCACAAAGATTGACAGCAAATAAATCCGAAGTATATTTCAGGAGTGGGATGGAACAGTAGTACTAGGTAACGAAGTGTAGGTGAGTAAGTGTGTCATCCAAATGATTGTTAAATATGGATAGTGATGGTGGAAATGACTGATCCTGGAAGAGCATTTCACGGGTGACACATGCAGAAGGAAAAGAAATTTCTGCGGCAATCCAGGCTGCTGTACTGTTCTGCCAGTTCTAGTGGGTGCACTCTCAAGTTGGTGATACTGCTGAGTTGCAGCAGCGATCGGCACACATGACGTGGACGTTACAGAAATAAGTATTTATATATATACGTAGATATATATAAATATATTATATTATTCAACCCTATATAAAAGACAATATAAGTGCATGAGTGACAGCAATTCAGAGGGCAAAATAGGGAAGAGTAAAGGAAAACAACCGTTTGGGATACGGTTAGCGTAGATGAACATCATAACAAGTGCTCCCTTGCCTACGGTCCTTGGCCATTTCCTCCAGCTTTAGCTACCAGATGTGCTCGGGCTCCTTTGGTCCTCAACCCAGAAGTTGGGAACGCCCGACAACAGCGAGCCTCAAAGTTTGCGCCTTAACGCATTGGATCCAAGTTTTAAATTTCCCTCCTTTATGTCGCTTCTAAGCCACACATGTGCTCCCAAATAGGGCTTGCTGTACTAGCCGCTGGGTGGGCGGGCAGAGCTCATGGTCAGTCAGCGATGCCTCCGCAGTGAAATAATGCTTTCAATCGGTCGGCGGAGTTTGTTAGATTTGTAGACTCGCCGACCGAGTTCCTCAACACTTATGTGATGTTGCAATCGAACACCAGCAGTACTTCGCAGGGAGCTGTGATCGACGACAGATTGATGCTGAACATCGCTTTCTGAACGGGCCAAGTCTCACAGCTGTACAGCAGAAGCGCCTTACCGTAGCATTATAGACTCGTCCTACGAGAACGAGGCTGAGGTCAAGACGGAACCAAAGGTGACGAAGGTCAGCGAATAAGATTCCAGTCATTGATGCACGCAGTGAGATCTCATCTGTCAAACCAGCAATCTTAATCTAACTTTCAAGCTAAGTAAATTTGTCGACCAATTCCAGCAGATATCCCGAAAGGAAATTGTAGGACATGCGTTTGGCCAGTACTGCAATAAATCCTTGCATTTGGAGGAGGCAAAGACCACCCCAAGTTAAGAGGTGGACATCTTCATTCTGAGCAGCACATGTTGGGCGGTTTCAAAAGACGCGCAAATCAAAGCGATGTCATCGACGGTCATCAAGGAGCAGTTCAACACTTCAGGACTCAGCGTTATCCAGGGTAGCATTCAGGATTTCTTCCAAGGTGAAGTTAAAGAAGAATGGAGGAGCTGGGCTACCCTGTATTACTCCGCTTGTGATCCTGAAAGGGGACGTTATTTCTCCATATGCTCGCAAGCGGCCCGAACTTTGCTGGTAAATGGTAGGGAGAATTCAGATGTACATCTACTTTACTCCCCTCTTCAGTAAGCAGTCCCAAAGAGCCACATTGTCAACAGAGGCAAAACCGGCTCGAATGTCCAAGCACATGACTATAGTTAGTCAACTGAACGTATGGCGATGTTTAAGTATCTAGCGGATCGTACCTATGTGATTGACGCAAACGCCACTCCGGCGAAATCCAGCTTGTTGTTCAGGCGGGTGCTGTTTCTGTACGCAACTGAGCCTTCGCAAGAATAGGGCAGCGGGCAGTTTGGATGTGACACAAATGAGACTAATGCCGCGATAGTTAGAGCAAATAGTCCGGTCTCATTTTCGGTAAACATGTAAAACTACCACTAAATTCCAGTAGGATGGAATGGTTTCAGTAATCCACATCTGATGGAACAGTGATGAAAGTTTGCGAATGAGCGCAGGACCACCATATTTGAAAAGGGCAGGAGGAAGTCCATCTTGGCCAAGTGAGTTGCGACGCTTTATTAGGCTAATTGTATTGAAATCCTCGGCTTCAGTCGGTATAGCAACATCCACGCACCAGGGAGCAATGTGAAACCCGTAAGATAGACGACGTTGCGCTGCTGGTCACTTGAATTAATCTCCAAATGCTCTGCCATAGGTACCAGATGACTGTGACGACAGTGAGTTAGTACGCCATACTTTTTACGCAAAATATAACTCCACATTGATCTCAGCATCCCGAGAAGGGAATAAGCTGGAAGAGTTTGCGTGGATTTCCAGGTGAAGCTGCTCGCGCCATCCTAACAACGTCCTGTATCCATCAAATCTCACGATGGTTCCTGAGGAGCAGCCTGAGCCCAGAAAATATGGTTCTGCGTAGTGCTTTGTACTTAAGTCCGGTGGGAATTGTATGACGACTTTCCATTAATTTTGGATGTTTGTGAGAGGGGAAATATTGTAGAAAGTAGAAGTCACGATTAAATTTCACGCACAATAATATGCCTCGATTGGGAGTCGAACCCCGGTCCACGAATTTCCGGTCCGCTGCTCTACCACTGAGCTACCAAGGCTAACGATTAGGTGTGCAAATTTTTAAAACATGAATTCTGCTTGGTGCGCGACGTATTGCCACTTTGCTCACAGTACCTGTCCTGGTGTTGCAGATTGGCTCACTCACCCGTCACTTCCAAATGGGCTGAAGATCCTGTCCTTCAAATGTCCAGTGGGCGATAGTAGATTAATTTTTGAGGTTTTTGTGAGAGTAAAGATTGTAGAAAGTAGAAGTCACGATTAAAATTCACGCACAATGATATGCCTTGACGGGAAGTCGAACCCCGGTCCAGGAATTTCCGGTCCGCTGCTCTACCATTGAGCTACCGAGGGCTGCTGTAAAAAGAGATGGCCTGATAAATGACATAATGTTTTCACCTGCTCTCATTTTATATAACCCACATCAGTGGTTTGGATTCAAGGAGATTTGATGATACAGAACGATGTCAATGAACTCAAAATAAGACCTACAATATAGTTATTAATAGACGCAAACGTTCAACAAATGTTTGTTTTGTCTATCCGAAGTCAAGGTAAGGCAGGAGCTAGAACATTGTTTACCAATCTAGTGATGCCAT
>CALYDF020009021.1:0-11121 GCA_944474145.2 Dicrocoelium dendriticum
AATATTGCGGACGATTGCTCCAGGGAGTCGGAGAGAAAGAACTGTTCCCAGTTACTTGCTAGAATAATCGTGGCAAATGTGGGCCAGTTTACGGAGCTTATCGGCCGGTATATCTCAATGGCCTCTGACCTACTCGTACAGATTGCCGGGATGGTTAAACAAATAAATAAATAAATAGGTATATTTCTAGACCTGCTAGAAGCTGCACCCTAAAGGGTTCAGATCAAGGCTTACATTAATCCGATGCTCTTGCATGGAAGTAGGCAAAATATAAATATATGATCATCGTTAGAAATTACAAATGCATTGGCACTGTTTGGTATACAGCTACTGGGTCTCAGGCGCCAACCTTGACGTTTTCTGGTTCCTTCGGGCGGTATTGAGCTCCTTGTTCTTTTATTGTGAAAAACTTCGCGGAGTTGCGCCTTTTCTCCTTGGAACAGAATCCAATTCGCCACAAGTTCAATTTAAATTGATCGCACCTTAATTGGCCACTCAGTTGCCCCAGTTGTTGTTGCGCACATGGAAGAAATGAGTGAAGGGATTATAAGGCATACGAAAAGTTAAGAAAAAATATTCGATAAATGCAGACAAGAATAGAAACAATTTGTTAAGAGAGAAAAGAAATCTGCGCGCTTCAGTAGAAAAATACCAATTAACAACAAAATAGAGCCCTACTTTTCTTACGCTGATATTGCTCTCCGGCGCAAAATTTCAACCTGAGTTATTCTCAGATAAAAGCAAAAGCCTTTCTACAGTTAGAATACCACTTAAAGTAGCACATAATTACACTGCTCTGGACCAGCTTTAGTGCCTAAATACGCTGAACGTAAAAGCAACACAATACGTGCAGTATTTTGCGAGTTATTCACAATTAAATGGTGGTCTACGAATAAGGCCATTTTTATTTTCGGCTAAAAATGGCTTTCTGCTTTGCAAGCAGATAGCAGAAAAAAAGAAAACATAAAAAGTAGGGAAGCGTCGTATGTTCTAGATAGGCATAGCTATCCAGAAATGCTCTAATTAGCCCGCAATACCCTGCGACAACTACGGGTTGCGCAGGTGGCCGAAAAGTAAACTTTGCAGGCATACATGATAAATATGTGCAAATAAGAGATGATTTGCGCGAAAGCGCTAGAAATCCAGCAAGGAATATTATATCTATATGGGAATTCAGGGGAGCCTGTAATTAACTCACGGTTAGAAGGCCACAGCATACCGTTTTCAGGGGATACTGAGCCACATAAACAACCAGTAAGATAGAGTTTAGCATTTTTTAAGCCTCTAAGCTTTTCTAAAGCTTATAACAAGGCCGCTCGAGCCAGGTCTACCTGAGTAACCCAGGGGATCTTTCAGATCCGCTGACAGATTTCGGCCTGCAAAATACACACATTACTTAGCTAAACATCACAAGATTTATCCCTTAGAGCCGATTTTCTATATTCATGAGGCTCTGTCACTAACATCAGTGGGCTACAGGAGCCTGTCACCAATAATAAAGAAATAAGCATGGGAAAATTTATTAAAATTTAGCTAATTGCATTTGGGCGTGAAATCCGTTTTGGCCTACATTGGTTGGGCTTTAACAACTCTACTTCTGGTGGTTGAGCTTGCTCACACTTGAGTTATTGTTATGCCTCGTGTGTAGATGCACACTATTGTGCAGCTCTTTGATGAATTCGATTTATTTCTCTCCATTCTTAAGTTCCGAGCAGTATACCACTCTTTGGTCGCTCCCCGGAAACTCTAGGCCTACAGATGCACGTATATTGGATATACCCAGTGTAAATATCAGGTCTAACAGGTGTTTAGTCCTGGTGGGCGTTGATACATGCTGCACCCATCCTCCCAAGTTGCTTCAGGCTAATAGCCCACTATACTTCGCTGGGGCAGTGGGTGGAAACCACTGGATTTCAGGAAGATTGAAGTCGCCCGCCACAAGCTTGCATGCACATGGATGGCTAGCAGCTAGCTCTAAAGTAGTTATTAGCGCTTTGTCACTCCCAGTTGATGTATCAGGAGCCCTGTAAATGCATCCAAGTAGTAACTTGGGTCCCATGGCATCAACCGTTATCCATATAGAGTCCAATATTTCTGTGTTATCTAGGACTTCGATATTAGCAGAGAAATTTTGCTGCAGATAAATAGCACACCCTCCACCTCGTTTGTGTGTACGCGAATGTGTATACAGCTGGTAGCCTTGAATGAAAAAGGAATCATCGAACGTAAAGGCACCAAACCATGATTCGGTGACTAGTATTGCATCAGGCGCAGCAAGGATAGCCAAAGGGCGTAGAATATGCATCTTGTTGTTCAGCGACCTGGCATTTATGAGTATAATGGAGAAATGTTGGCCAGTGTCTCTCAGTTTTATGGATGGCATAAAGGGAGCACGAAGAGCTACTGGGCCATCTGTAGAAGCTGTAGGAACTGGGACAAAAGAAGTAAGAGCGTGCTTTTCGTTGGTGACGTATTGGGTGTCGGGATGAGCTTGTCGCGGCTCATCCCTACCTGGGATAAAAAAGGCGCGTGATGTGGTATAGAAAAAAGGGAATTTACCCACTCAGGTAGTTGTTGTGGCGGTAACAACCGGTGGGATAAGGTAGGTACTCCATAGTCCGGACTCTCTGGAACATGGTGAGATGATCCTTGAATAATATTGGGTGATGTACTAGCTGCGGAAGTCCGGTGTGTGGATATGGGATGTGTGATTGTTTCCCTGTTACCGCAAGCTATTTTCATTACCGCTAGCTTTCGCGGTTTGAGAAAAAGTTGATCCATCATGGTTGCACTGCGTAGTTGTTCAAAGTTTGTTACGACGGTATTTAAAGTTGCTTCATCCTTAAAACATATTTTGATCCGTGCAGGGAATTTACTGCTGCTTTGAGGTAGTCTCTCAACACGTACCCAACGTGTTGCTAAACCAAATACTGCAAGGATGGCTCTCGTAAATGCATCCAAAGCAAGATCCTCGGGTACGTTAAGTACCTGGGTAGTATACGGCCAAATACCCCCTTCGGATGTCGGCTGGGGATGCCTCACACTTTGCTGTTTCATGGGTGTGTGAGGTTTGGGTAGCTGCCTTCGGTGATTATTTCGGAGTCATCCTTACGCGGGGCCGTTTGGCTCTGGGTGCCATCGTCGCTCCAGGTGCAAATTTTGGTTCAAGCTCACGTGTGTGTGGCTGCTGAGACGAGAATAGAATGGGAACCTGTTGATCACTATGGGTGTGAGAAACACTATCTCCAGGCTGGAAGTGTGATGGCTCCCACGGCGGTTCACGCTCAGTGGCCCAAAATAGAGCTGTTTCAGCTCTGCTCTATTACGCAGCTCTTCACAACTTGTCATTATACTTCGGAGAGTTGATTCGCCCTTAGAAGTTAATTCGAGTGGTGCCGCGAATTTACTTATTCTTTTGATCAGTCGCACAACCTCTAGTGGGTTTCCTTGGATTCCATTGACATCAAGAATCCAGCTCCTGAACACTTGCAAGGATGTGGCATCAGGAACGTTAAATGCAATAGTACTAAACGTAGTATTTCTTCCTTTGGTACCCGTGTGCAGTGCGGCTTCCGGCTTGGCTGTTTTTGTGGCAGAAATGAATGGTATGGCCGTAGCAGGCGAGCAGTATGGTGTATTTCGTTCGCGAGACCGTTTAGTTGGAGGTGCCGGCGTGTGTCGGTTCCAGACAGGTGACATACTAGATGCTCGCCGACCAAATTGGGGTATTTCGGGTGGCAAGGCGCAGCTTGCTGCGTTGATCGTCTTTGAGAATGGTGCCTCTGCGATTTGCCCTCCTGGTCCATTGGGACGATTTGTAAAATCGAGTGTAAACGCGGATGTAGGCGAACAAGTCCCGGGTTTCTTCTCAGGACAACTGTTTATCTCCCAAAGTCGCTTGGGGTCATGGGTATCCATAACCTCCAGTTTTAGCATTTCTGCCACCGAGCAATGGTTTTGTACCATTTGCTTGATCTTATCCTGAGCTACATCCTATGAGAAATCTAAAACAGCTATGTGGGAGGCCTCCGGGGTGACAAAATCCTGCAGAGGACCATGAGATATTCCAGGAGTCCGCTCATTAGTACGCTTGGATGCAAAAGGCTTTTCGTAACGGCGTTGCACGGCAGTCTTTGCGTTGACTACTTTTAACTGGACAAAAGTTGTGCGCGACCGGAAGTCCTTTTGGTATGACAGGAATTTACGGGCCGAACGCCCTGTATCAAACCTGAATAGCACGGGCATTTTCATGCCCTTTTTATCTATTCACACGTGCGAGAAGCCCTTGCATTCTGGTGTAAATCGGTCAGGTTATTCTCCATTGGCTGCACCGAAGTAGTGCTGTCTTGGATACCCCGCTTGCTGATCGCTTCCAGACTATTGCAAAATAAACGTTCTAGATAAGACAAATCTAACGCTCTGTTCCTCTTACCTTGTGATATACGTTGGTGTCAGGTTGACGTATTTTCTTTACGTCAATCGATTTTTATGGCTACATGGTGGTTGTAAGACATGACGTTCTCGATGGACCTACTAGTGAATGGTGCTCTTCAAATTTCCCCATCGATAGGGGCTCTTCATGCACAAGTGCCTAAGCTAGTCTACAGTCGCCTCGGTTTAGTAAACGCCTGAGCTGCGCGACAATAGCTTAGACCAAGGGTCCTCGTATATGAACGATGCGTTAAACTTTCCTGTCAATGATGGCCCCTTGAACTGCTGATGCGCCGGCCAACGGATGCGTACTAAGAACGAGCAAACGCCAGTTTTGCTTTTTCTACCTATTCTCTCAAATTCAGTTCATTTAGGTCTAACTGGGCAAAGGTCAGTGGACATGCCGACTGAGGCCAATGACATTAATTCTGGCGCACTCAATGTTTTAAAGTTGATGGGCACCCATAGGACGGAACCCCTAATTCTCGCCCCAAAGTGCATCCATCAGAAAAACTCACACCAGTGCCTAGAAGTCGATGTTTACTGTCTCGTCTTCCTTGCTTTGAAACTTCCATGCCACCTTTTGGCACCAAGGAACGCTGCTGACCGGTTCCCAAGAAGCCAGCTCCCATCACTGCAGTGATGCACGTCGGGCTTCAAGTAAAGTTTTGCACATTGCACCAGCTTTAACTAATAGCGCTATCAGCACAGAAACTGCCACCGGTCTGAAACTTAATGGGTCCAGAGCATTCAAGTTACTTAGCGGGTCACAACAGAAAATTGGCATTTGGCTTCCAAAAAGCACCATCACACAGAGCAACATTTCACAGCGACCGGTTTTGCTCTAAACCAAATTCCTCAGCCTCCTTCAAGCGGACTTTTGTAGATAGTCCTCCGCTGAATTCTAGAATTGCACGTAATCGAGTTACTGATGCACACCCATCCCTTGCCGCTTCTGGTAAGGCACAATTTTAAGCGCTTCTTAAGTGGACGATCACGCCGAAGCAATGAGGTTGCCTAAGGTAAACCTCCACAGAACGCAGTTTTCGCGCTAACACTGGCAGTAACTATTACAAATATACGTGGCTTCTTGTGCTCAACACTCTGCCTTTATTTCACCCAATCTACCGCGTGGCAGCAAGCACGTCAAAGACCGTAAATGTTACTTAAAAGGCAAATGAATCATCCTCGCTTATTTAGCTTTGGTGTCGCGATACCAGATAAATGCCTGTGAACTCCGTCTTTACAGTTTCCTTTAAGGCATGCAGCAGATACTCTCGCCTATAAGTTGACGGGAGGTAATTTTAAAGCAGACCGCGTCCACATTCAAGGTGTTTCTATTTTGGTCTTGCTTTAGCTCTAAACCGTTCGACGGAAGTTTACCAACTTCTATCCCAATTAATAAGCAGGCATCCACGTTAAGATTTTGACGACTCAAAAGCTGTCGTTCTCCTAAAACCCTAAACCTGCCCAAGCTTCTATTTCTGTTTTATGTGCTTCCTAGGATGCTCTCCGATATCCGCTTAGTCACTATATCCGTGGTTGCTACGGACACCCCGTAGGTATCAACAGTTGGTTCTGTACCTCCGGTACCCGGTTAATTTCCACTTGATTCAACAGCTGCATCCACAACACCTATATTTCTTCAGTGCAGAATGACACCGGTCGTCGCTCAATCCCTCTGCAGCAACTTTTGCTCATTTCTTCGATCAAACTTTCATGGCTCAAGGTTCCTCAAGTCTAGATACGCAGGCAACAGAAGACTTAAACTTCGGAAAAATAGAAGACCTTACCTTCTTCACTTTCACTAGCCGTTCTCCGAATCAGCAGGACGGCTGATTAAATTGTCAGCAGGTTTCCATACATTTAAGCAATAAAATAATACTAAACAGACCCCGAATCCGTTACTCAAAATCAGCCATATGACAATAAGTACCTTAGCTCAGAAGCTTAGTATTCCTTCCTGTACATACATCTATCAATGCTGGGCAACCAGTCTATCGAATACTAAAGCAGCAAATGTCAACACGAATGCTAATAACAGCAGGATACCGCACACAGACATATACCGGAAATTCATTAACGCACCTTCAGCTGTCGGTACTCGCCGTCTGTTCTGATGTCGCTGGTGCCACAATTGTGTAGGGTGCAATTGACCTACCTGTAAGACGGAGACAACGTTTGGGTCGGTCGAAGCCATTATCTCTGCTTTCAAATACACCGGTTTCGAGCAAGGGTACTCCGTCCATCGTCCGGAGTGTAAAAGCGAAGAGTCTCCACATGAACGGTTTTCATCGCCTGATGCGTGCGACTAAACATGTTACAAGTCCGCCTCGCTTCGGAGTCGCGTTTACAGTGGATCCAGTTGACCTAGCCTAGGGTCATCGACAGAGTGTGGATCATTTGTGGTTTCCGCCAGTTTCTTCGTCTGGGTCAGTTTCCACTGAGGGTTCTCCATCGTGTTTACAGTGTGTGAAGGTGTGTAGTTCTCGCTTGATTGTTGATAGTCATCCGCTGCTTAAGCCTATATTTCTTCAGAGTAAGCTGCTTCCAAATGTCTCAAAGCTATTCAAGCGTCCTACAATATTGTGACTGGGTTTTCCTTCCTACAGTGCGTATGCTTGCCGTGCTGGCCATTCGGAACCAGCGCCACTAGTTCTCCTCATCACGCCTTTGGCTTTCAAACAGTTCCTATATAGTACCTTGCTGTCTTGCCTTCTTCTGCTGCCTCTTCTGCCGTCCTTTCTTCACCTTTACGTAAGCTTAATGCTGCACGGCCTTCACGTAGAAAGCATGGAGTCAATGTGTTGCACCCTGGCGTTTCTGACGCCATTGTGTCACCTCAAAACTTGCTTACTCAACAAACCCACCACTGTCAATACTGCTGCGTCTTGTTAAGAACATCTGCATGATTTCCATTCAACTCAACTTCTTACCTTCTCCACGGTTGAGTGCATTACATTCCTACGCCCAGTGTGCGAGGATAACGGATCCCCTCTATTGAGCCTGTTCAACCTGTTGTTTCAAACATTGCGGTATTTTGACCTACCCGTCACACTAGCGTTCAGCGCAAAGTCCACTTCAGTAGGTTCCTTACCGAAGAAGGACTAAACGTAAGAGATTAAGCGAGGGCCTTCTCTAACCAAACCTTCAGTTTCACAGAGGCAACTATCCTCAATCGCGTTGCTGTTAGAAGTGGGCAGATTTTGAGTATGGATTTCGCTCTACCTAATACCAATCAACATGTTTCCAACAATTTATGGAAACGAATCGCTTCTCGAATTGAAACGTTTGCAGTTGCTAAGGAAAGAACTGGTGAAAAATTCATTTCAAGCGACCAGGCAAAATCACCTCTGGTTTCGCATTGGAGGACGCGTGGTTCCTCAAGAATGGTTGTGTAGTTTTTCACATGGCATCCCATATATATAAATAAATAACTAAAGTTTTATTCTCGACAAGGCGAGGCACGCCTTTACAGGCATGATCATTATGACAACAATGCGCGGTCAAGAGTGTGCAAGAATACGTTATGTTTGCCGGACCAGTGTATGTTTATGTAGGGGGCATGTAATTATGTAGTTGTGTGTGTGGGTGTGTAACCGTAAGGTTCCTGTGTGTAACTGTGCTGCTCCAGTTTTCACTCTCATATCGTCGGCAATGCTCGAGTAGAAGATGGATGTCCGTGCGCTGGAAAGGATTATTCGGATAACTACGTGTCTTTTTATTAGTCGATATGCACTTTCCCTCCTCGCTTACACCATAGGCACAAATCTGTAATTCATGGCTGATGTGTATAGTGGAGTTGTGCTCCATTTGGTATATGGCGCTCGCAGTATAAGTAACTGAATATCATTCTTTAGCTAGAGAGCCCGCTTCATCCCCAACATCGCAGTTGCAGCATGCAGCCGTTATTTGTTTTCCCCATTCAGTTTGACAGCTTCAGCTCACCGTGCCACAATTCTGTAGTCTCGTTCAGCTCTCAACCTGACTGCTCCCACCCCATCGTGACTTAAGCGCTGTATCGTCGGCAGTTCCGCTACGATCAATCTTCCTCACGCAGGCCTTGCTGTTTCACTTCATCCTTTAGCAACATAGGCATCTACACCCCAAGCCTAAACATATTTGCGTGCGACTCCAATATGCATCCTACTTGCACTGGACGCTAATCAATCTACCCTTGGTGCCAGCAGAATGGCTCTGGTTTAACCCGTTCCAGTAAATAGTCTAACGGCAGTGTGCCAGGAAGTGGGGGTTTTCGCTTGGCAAGCCTTCTGTCTATAAAAAGGTACAGAGCTCTGCTTAACAACGCTGTGACGTAGCAGTCATGACCCGCTGCAAATTAACATTACTGCATGTGGATATCCGGAGCATACTTTCCAACCCGCGGACACCAACGTTCTACTCATAAATTGCTGACAATACCAAACATTAAAGAATCGTGCAGCACAGGTTCCAGCACCAACTATACAGCCACCTACACAAATACAGTTACATACTTAAATGCCCCTACCCAAACGTACATGCCCATAGCAGAAGATCACCTTCTTACACCGTCTTGAGCATGCTTCGCTATGTCAAAATGACCATGCGTGCAAAGGCGTGCCCGGCCTTGTCTACTATAAACGTTTTCTTTGTTTCTTTATTTATCCTTGTGTCTCAATGTTTTATGCAATTCTGACGCTTCCCTTTTCTGACCTGGTTGTCACACCAACTATCTTATGTATCCTTCCTTCATAGCCCCTGGTCATATTTACGCTTTATCCATATCAGTTACCTGATTTCAATCCTGATGTTATTAACTCGAGTTTTCTGTACGCACTTTACCACCTTATATTGCTGCTAGTCTTCAAAGAGCTGCACAGATCTGTTCTGGTTTTACCCGTCGTTTAGTTTATGACATTTCTTTGATCAGGAAGTTGTAAACTAGCAAGTTCAGCCAAACTGCCTTCCACTATATTCCATACGGATGTTGATCTTTTTCATCCCTTATTGATATAGGAATCTGTTTAACAACACTCTGGTTTCTTCAAACTAGCAACCTTGGTAGTCCGTGCAGTATAGCAGGATTCTACTTACGTATGCTAGACTAAAGCTGGCCGAGTTATTCCTCTTGTCTCATCCACCAAAATGTTTAGCCTATGGGTTTGCAGCTTCCAGCAGACAACGCCGGGCGTCCCTGTTGCCATTTAACAAATGATAGACCGCTTAGACTTAAATGTCTAATGCTAGGCCAATCATCCGATCAATACATGTTACGACTATGGTTATAATCTTGTACAACAGATATCCGTAAACGGCTTTTATTTTGAACCACAATTCAAGAACACGTGTATCTTACATATTTAAATGTCATGTTTGGGCATCTACTTGCGGGTCAGGGATTAAGACATACTTGCAGGTATCGCACATTGGATGTTACCCTTGCTCTTGTCACGCTGTTTGACAGAGTTCGTTTGCTGACCGCTGGTCCTAGGTAGCCACATTTGTGCTGACCGGCTTACAAGAAACCGTTCTCCGGCAGCTCGTTGAACCAGAAGCAACCCACCTCTTTACTCTTAAACTCTCGGGAAACTAGAACAAAGCTAGATGCTTACGGTGTTAAGCGTAGCCTGGGATACTAGTCGGTAAGCAATGACACGTAAGACGTGTCATCTACGAGATAGTATAGAAGTCCGAGGCGACTGAACCCAACGTATATTGTACAGGCTACAAGAATAAGAAGCGAATCAGACGGAGCGAGAAACGTGCAGCGAGGAACTCACCAAAACGGTTTGTGTCAACGGAAGTGCAGTCAGTAAAACAAATGGACGTTTCGAAGGTTAAAACAACCATAAAATCCAATGTTACAAGATACTGAAAGAGCATGTTTTCTGTTGCACTACAAGGGCCAAGCCCTAGAAAGCTGAAGGATGGAAGCCTTCGATAGAGCTGTTAGTAGGGGAAAATGGAAGGTGAGGGGATGCGAATATTTGCAGAGGCTTGAGTAAGTGTTTCCAAAGTGGGTTGTGTAGCTGCTTTCGCTGGGTCCAGGCTTTTGTTAGTTTTATTTATGACGATGGTGTGGACCAGAGTGAATCATCGGTGGGCCTTCGGGGCGGGCTGGTCGGACTGCAAATCCTGGTTAGTCCAGAAAAAGGGCCGGCAGGACCTTCACTTTGCTGCAGACCCGACGGTGCGCTTGGGAGATGTCACTTCCCCCACCGCACTTTAGTCCACGGTCTTCGTCCCACGAAGAAATCCAGGCGTCCTCGTTCCACGGAGAAATTCGGCTGTCCTCGTCGGCAATGCCTGGGCGGCGTTTTTGTACCAATCCGTTCGTGGGTGTCTGCGATCGAGGGCGACTGTCTGTTCCTTGGGTGAGGACGGCTGGCGAGTCACTCCAGGGTTGCGTTGAGCCGGTTGGCGAGTCACTCGAGGGCTGTCTGGGCAGTTCCGGCGGTTGAGTTTCTGGAAAATAAAACTCATAGGGGTTGGCAAGGGTCTGGGAAGTGTCTTGACGCCGGAGTGGGAACCTGGCATATATGATAAAAGTAAATACGCTTTATAGGTCTCCAAACTTTTTGGTTTTGTTGTCGATTTTGCAAAAGGTTTGTGGGTGAGACGCAAGATAACCATTAAAGACCAAAAAGACGTGTTAGTGGAAATAGAAAACGCTTACAAAATCTGAAAAACGGACCGGACGTTTGACCT
>CALYDF020009022.1:0-11126 GCA_944474145.2 Dicrocoelium dendriticum
AAAGGTAACGAGAATTTTGCATGCAATACTAGTCGTTTTTTTACTTACAATATACTGGAAAGCAGTGTTTTAATAAACGCTTGAAACAACATTTATCTTTGTGAAATGTTTCCCTGATCCAAGGCAACTTGCATGGACTACAGTGGTATTGGACGAAGCGCTTTTGCTTTCCGCTGTCAGCCACTGGCTGGCATTTTTTTGTAGTTTTGCGTTTTGTTAATCCGTGTTACACGCTTGTGGTCCGCTTACGGTTTTGTTGTCTGCTTTGCAAGCAATTGTTACATACGTTTCTTTCGTTCGATCACAGTATTGCACTTTTTCCACCAAACCCGTCTCGCAAGGTACCGAGACTGATGTCGTTTCTAGGGACTTGGACTTTGAGGCTAACGCAGTTTGTAGCAGTTCGAGGTGCAGTTCTCCAGCAACTGACGATTCCGGCGGCATGTAGTGCAATATCTGCAACAGCTGGTGCCACCATCTTTGTACGGACTTGAAGACAAAGCAGTACGCGTCGCTAGGCACCACCGACAGCTTGCTTTTCATATGTGTCCGTTGTTGTAAATGCCAGCAAGTCCGCCAAGAATTTCGTAAAACAGACGAATCTTTTGTTGCCCGGCTGCGACGTGTTGGGCGTTCATACCCAATACTCTCAGATCTTCACCCCGTGCTTGACGTGATCAGGACGACACTTTCGATCTCCAACAACGCAGGTTCTATCACTTGTACTGGAGATTAACTTTGGCACCAACCATCGTATCAGCCGTCCCGCTGGCTGCGGTTCACACAAATCAAGCTGCTTCGGACAGTGCATTTAACTCTACCACGAAAGACGCTGAATTGAGGCTTCATGAGTCTATTAGAGTAAAGCGAAGGAGAGCCAGGAGATTTCTTTAGCCCTCTGCTAAACTCGGAGCCTTGGTTGTCTCGGCATCAGAAACAAACCAAATTTCGTCACTTATCAAGCAATTTGACTGTTGTGTGGAGGCGAAAATTCTCATACGCACTAATTATCAGTCGAAGGTGTTGGCCATCTCGGTTGCCACCGATGAGGCGCGTTCTGACCGTTTGTTTGTCTCTGCTCAATTCAACGCAGGGTCACAGACCCCTACTTTCGTTATAACGAAGAAAAACCTAATGGAGCTGCACGTAAGCCCTCGGGCGGAATCAAAGGCCCGAAAAAATGTCACTGACGATAGAGCGAAAAAGCGCTGTGTTTTTACAGCATCGTTTGATGGGATAAGGATAGTCCTATCGCCAGTGGTGAAGCCACATGGTATAAGTGAGGAGTCAAAGACCCGGGGGTTAACACCCCTCGTGGTGATTCTTTCATGTATAGTAGCGTTACATTCCATAACGCGATGGAATCTACTGCCGTCGTCCCTGATAAACGCATGTTGAATAACTTCCGGTGGTTTAACATGTGCGTAACAAAACTTTTCCGTGTGGTTTTTCAGGCGTTACTTTCAGGAAGCTGACTAGAAGATGGAACACCCCAGTTGATGAGCCAACTCCTCGACTGACCTACCTGGTGTGATCCACCCCACACCGGAGGAACGCATCGCTCTCTTGCGGCTTGCTTTTAGATTGAAGGGTGCTAATATCAGTGTTCAGCCAGACCTTCCGCTGGCAGATGGGAGAAGTTAAAATAGGTCAGGGTGTCCGGTTAGTGGGTGTTCAGATGACCAGCCAGCAATCCATTTCTGCACCACTAGTGCCCGTTCTACTAGCACACGAGCCGGCTTTGGACGTTACGAATACCTTCAGATAGTGCTCAGCAATATGCGAAGCTTAAGGAGTAAGGTATACGAGTTAAGGTCTTTTTGTAGACGTGTCTACGCCCGACACACTCGCGTGTACTGAAACGTGTCTGTCTCAGGACATCACGGATGGTGAAGTACATTTACCTGGCTACGCACCCTTTAGATGCGCTCGCTCCGTTGGCGGACAGGGTGGCGGCGTCGCTCTTTATGTGAGCAGTAAACTTGGCGTTTTGAAGACCTACTTGTATCAGTGGAAGCTATGTCCGTTGTGACTGGCACCTCCTCGACTCAATTTACAGTTCTAATTGTGTATAGAAGCCATAGGAGCGCATCCAAAGTGGTTTGATTTCATTAGCTCCCAGTCCACAGGCAGATGTTTAGTGCTGCTTAACTTCTTCCTACCGGAGGCTTGATGGGAACTCCTTCTTGCAACTCGATGTCAGGTATGTTCGGTGCAGATCTTCTTGAGTTTACGCTACAAGTACTGTTGCATCGGTTCGTGGACCTCCCCACCAGGTACACTGAAGCCCAAGTACCGTCCATTTTGGACCTGGTGTTTGCTAACTCAATTTTTTGGGTGACATTATTTATGCATCTCCCCTGGGTCCTAGTGATCACATTTGTGTGGCAAGGACAAGGGAGCTGATATTCTAGTCAGGAATAACCAGCCATTTAGGTGGTTACGGATCAAAGTGTTTAGCATGCAGGGCACACGAGGTACGCCAGCCGAAAGAGCCAATGATGCTTTGTGACGTCCCTGACAGACCCTGGCAGATGGTCAAGCTGGACATTTTTGCTTATGACGGAAAGTTATTTGATTTTGGTCAATTATTTCAGTCACTACCATGAGACTGATGCTCTTACGACGACTAGCACACCGGCCGTGGTGAACAAGTTCGCTCGGCATGGAACACTAGAGGTGGCGATTGCTAACAACGGACCGAAATTTAGTAGCGCAGTCCCATGCTTTCGGCAAAAGATGGGATTTTCCTCGCCGGCTCACCAGCCCATATCCCAGCTAGTCAGACGGAAAATCTGAATCAGCAGTGAAAGAGGCAAAGAAAATGCTCACAAAAGCTATGGTGACTCACGAAGACTCCTACCTAATGCTATTGGAGCGAGAAAACACGGCAGCTAGCAAAATCGGAGCAACTTCAATGCAACGATTATTCAGTCACAGAACAAAAACGCTGCTACAGACAACTACAGTTCTAATGCAGCCACATATAGAACCGGCCGCTTCTCTGCGCGATCGACTACAGAACAGAACCCTAAGGCAACAAAGTACTATGGTTGTGGATCAAAAAATCACACATTTAGCATTGGGAGAAGAAGTATGGGTGCAACCAGTGCCAGAACCGGAAAAGCGTTGGCGGAAGTGTTTGAAAGCCGAAAGGGTGGAGGAAGTTATGAGGTCAGGATAGGGAGCAACATTATTGGAAAGAATCAGGTACAACCCAGAAGAGCACGTCATGGGCGGACACCGCAAAACGTGTATCTGTAGCAACAACAACAGTATAAAAGGATACGCGTTGCCTCAGACCAAGCCAGGAAGCGCACACGCGTATTGCAGCAATATAGTAAAAAAAACGAAAAAGGTACGGATTTGTCAGGGGACGGATGGGATCGATGCGGTACCGATGGACTGGGAGCTAATCAGACGAAAGCCAAGTGAGTACGACTGGTCCGGTCCAGCAGAAAGCGGAAAAGCACATTAGTCGGCCGTACGACGATTTGATGGCATACGCCTGAGATCACTGTAGCATCGCGCGCAGCTGTGACAGACGGTCAACCGAGGAAGAATCAGCCGAATAGACTAGAGGTCACCAAACGTTTTCCATGACGGGTCGGATTACCAACAAAATGACGACAGTGGGCCGGAGTAGATTTATACGCAATATTCGCAGGCCAAAATGCAAGCTATGAACTAAAAAAGGAATAAACTAAATTCAGCATTTCATGCTAAACATTGGTGAGCGGCGTGTTATATGCAAATAAACAATAACCCATCGACATATTTATCCATTTAAAGAGCTATCAACTGCATAATCAAAAATGCACTTACCTCAGACGTTTAGCACATACATCCGGACAGCACAAAGCAAATAGAAATGATTAGTGACATTTGTGACTTTCAAAATACCATTTAGATTTACTTTGGAATGGCTGTATCCAATCAAGAGAATTGCTTTCAAATGTTCATCAGTTTGCCTGGTTCGATGAGTTGACTTCACATACATTATTATTGTGAAGGTCGGTTGACAAATATTTTGTTCCAAATCCCGTAGCCATAACAGCAGCAAACTTTCACAGTCCAGGAAATTCAGCCTCAGGCAAGCAGCGGTAAAATCTAATACGTTGTTCTCTCCTGTGCTTCTCCTTCAACAAGTCATTTACCTGAGAAGTAATTATCTCTAACTGCAGTTCAGCTGAAGCATTATCAAGGTTGCAATCATACGGATTCTGGAACAGAAGAATTCTGCTCTCACTTCTGTTAAGCTCTGAGAATCTCACAAAAATGGTTACAAGTCACAACTAATTTTCCTCGGGATACCAAGGGTGCACCTTTGGGATCGTAACGCTAAACTTTTTAAAACAGTGAAAATGGGCGAGCTCTTCTTCCAGTTGTGACTAAAACAGTGACAATGAACCATTAAAAAGAACAATGAACAACGATTTATCACGGATTAAAATAAAATGCTTGAATATAGTGAACTCAAAGACCATGTGAATCAAATACCGAGCGTTTGCCGAGTTAAATGCATTGATAAATCACGTTAGCATGAGAGAAAAATCGTGCGCAATCATACAGAAGTACACGAGGTGCTGTGATCGTTGACGTAAAGCGTGAGAAAAGTAGTGTGGTCGCTCACTTACACGCCAGCATATGACACATAAATCCGATAGTAGGGTATGCTTAATGTAATCTAAAATCTCTAACGGCACCACCGGGCACCTAGGAGCCCCGAATGGGACTAAACTCGGGTGCTCAGCACTAAACACCACATTTCCATACATAGAAATAATTTATGGAGTGCAAGATGGCGTTCGTGTGTAACTATTCAGGGGTGGTTGCACTACATTAAAGTAATGGAAATTGGTAACGCATGAAGGGGTGAATGCGGCTGCAATATTATACTGAGCGCCCGAAGTTTAAACCATCCGGATTTTTTGGGCATCTATCGGGCGCACATTGGGCGCCTAGCGGGCGTCTGTGCCTGGAGGGATGGCGTAGTTTAGGTACCGAAGTTCTGATAGCTAAGAGCAATATCCGATCGCTTTTTGTACGTGTCTAGATCGCCTCGCGGGCTTCCGCAGTGTCTGTTGAAAACTCCCAGCAACTTCGGTCTTCGCAGGCTCTTTACACTATTCGTTGTTTTTCATCGTGGTGCCTCTAATGTCGCTAGATAATGTTTTTTCCGAAATCCCTTGATGCTTCCATAGAAATCACAGATGAGGTCCTCCTTTCCTTGCAGTTTCACGCTCAGTTCATTCATCTGGGATGTGATGTCAACCATAAATGCCAACTTTGATAACTAGGTGAGATCTGACAGCTGTGGTTGAGGGCTATCTCGGTGAGAACTGAATATATCGGTATTTCGTTTCGACGCTTGTAAATATGAAACGGTAATTTATCGCAACGGAAGCACAACGATGCGGAGTAACGCAAATGACAGAATTCAGAATCAATGTATTTCAGAAAAGAAATGAAGGTAGATGAGAGCATGCTCGCGAATTAAGTTAACAAGATTGGAAATACCGTTTTCAGTACACAAGTAGTATACACAAGTCTTTCCTACGGAGTGCCCACTGAAGTAGGATGCCGTGTATGAACAAAGCGACGGGAATTTGCAAATCTTCCTACTGAGTTCTTATCATTACTACCAGATCCTACCTCACTCTAGCGATGTTTCACCCTCTAGCAATTGTGACACTTCGAAATCCATTCCAAGACAGGCTATAGTCTTTAAAAATCCTGAACAGTTCTAAGAACATATTTTTTCCGGTTGCCGTTCCATGCACGCTGCCGACTGATGCCATCTTCCGTTATCTGGAACTCGAATTGACATCGCAATGTACAAAAGACGTTGTGACGAACTCGACAGATCAGTAGACTCAACCAGCGCCAGATATTACCTTTTTAGGTTGTCTGTATATCTGCAGAACCATATTCGCTTCAAGTTCTTTTGTTCTGTACAGAAGGGAACTTGCCAAAAGGCTCACAAATACAAACAAATCGGCCTTCTCAGGACACAAGTCATTCACAGTTTCCGTTGTACATACAGACTAGGTTGTCATCAGCAAACGGTTTCCCTCCCTCAGTCGTTTTTGCCCTATTTCCAACTAATACGAGTGACATTCATTTTAGGTGGCCTTCTCGTGACGAGAAATTCTCTCATTTGTATACCACTTAGACTTATGTCTCACCGAGCATTCCTGTCCCGAAAAATTTGAATATGCTGACAGGCGTTTTGTTTCATAATCACGCCGAAGGTTGTACCCTTCGAAAAGGGTAACACTTTCGCCGGTTCATAGTTCCGACGAATATGTAGTTCACTCCGCATTATTCGTTGAAGATGCGATATTCGGTGTCCACTGTCTCTTCTTAGTAGCCATAAGGAGCAGTGAAGCAAAGGGGAGCTAAAATTGGAAAAGACTAGACTGGACCATAACGTGGTCAATGGTTTGCGTACCACAGCGATCCACTGAGCCATGTTGAGTGGTAATTTTTTACGCCTTCATAGCCACTTATATCAGTTTGGTCAATAGTTAGGGGTATAAAACATACTCCTGACCACCCACGTTGAGGGTTGGAGTGAGGGTGGCTAATTACTCCATAAAGCCGGCTCTCTGTAGTCCAGTGCCAAAACCCTGCTGCCGGGTTTTGAACCAAAAGGTTTTGGTTGAGAACCCTAATCGCTCTCTTGTCTATGCCGGGATAGCATGAGAGTATCCTGCCCACGCAATACAATGACCTAAGATTCAAACAATTTCTCGGTTCTCGGGCCCTTGCAGAAGACTGTAGTGAGCGTAAAACACATACGCTTTCAGTATTTTGTGACATTGGATTTTATTATTGTTTGTATCTTCTGATCGTCCATTTGTTTTACTGACGGCTCTTCTGGTTCACTTTCCAACTCTCTGTGATTCGCCCGCTATCTTGCGCTGTGCTCCTGCCAATTTGCTTCTAGTTCATTGCAGCTCTTTGCAATACACGTTGGGCCGGCTACGTACTCACTTCTGAATATTGTTATCCGTATTGGTTCCTACTAGTTCTCGTTGCAACCAGTACCTGCTTTCCGCTCCACAAGACACTCAACGGCACCCTATCTACTGCATCTAGTTGGATGAATAGGGATTTTGATGATATCGCTCAGGCCTTCGCATTTTCTTCCTACTCTCGCGCAATTCATCCCTATCGTCCCGTTTCGACTTTACTTTTCACCTCCAGTTTTTAATCCCCAAATTTTTGGCCCCCACATTTGGTTCAATAAAAGTTTATCTTCCAGTTTCGTCTCACACCCAATCACAGGGCGTCGCTTTGGTCCAGTCTGCGACCTCATGTCCAGCCAAAGGAAGGTCAGTTCATTTTTCATTTGATTCTACAGGGTGTTTTGGAAATCACCTCCGAAACTTGGGACGGTCGCACTCGCATTCTGACGTAGTACGACACGCTGAATTGCCAACTATCCAATGCCGACTGTTGGTTTGCCGAAATTGTCGACACAAGTGGAGGACAGTGACGGTTTTGGGACAAAGAGGCTAGACCCGTTTGTCTACGGTCGCGGTGCAGACCAAAAGAACTTAGGCATGTCAGTCGTGAGGATTGAATTTTCTCCCAACACCAAAGCTGCAACGGACGTGTCATGTTTCGAACGACTGGTAGACGGCTCTCAGGCAGGTGAAAAAGCCAGCAAAAGGGATCCATGCGAAATGGTTAGTGGCTCGCCGTTTTAGCAATGGGGAAGGAGCTTACACCGATGTCGTCGATGTATCTCTAACCACATCCACGTATTGTGCCAGTCGAACAATGCGTGGGCATTGTGCGGCTGTATGGTGAGTGTGGGGCCAACGCAACAGAAACCGTATGACGCTACAATGCTACGCATTGCGTTTCGCGTCCCATTAACGATCGGTATGTGCATCGACTGGTGAACAAATTTGGAGAAACTGGTAATGTTTGCTACGTCAAACAAACCGGACGGCCTCGCACCGTCACCGATGAGGTGTCAGCTTGTGCGGTTGTGCAAGAGATGTGCAGAAAGAGCCATCTCAGCATTCGAAAACTAGCACAATATTGCGACACCACACCGCATGCTGTGCATGGGATCTTGAAGGGAAAACGGGTCTGAAAGCATGGTGCACTGCAGGTGCAAGTTTTGCACGTATGCGATTCAGTGAAGCACCTGGAATTCGCTCATACATACATTCCATTTTGTTCACCGATGTGGCGGTTTTCCGGCTACATGGCTAAGAGATGAAACATATTTGGGCAACAAATAACCCACGGCAATGCTGCGCTTCACGTGTGCAACATACCGAGCTCATGGCACAGGCTGGGTTGACTGGTCGAAAAATCATTGGGCCATTTTTGTTTTCTAGGAGTGTGTCCGGTAGGTCGTTGTTTAACAGGACTAATGTCTGACATTTCTCAGCATCCTCTTCCAAGCAAATGTTACAGACCATGGTCATTCCGCAGGTACAGCCCGAAGGGTTGCTGAGGATGTCATAAACTCACCTTCTTCATGTTCTTGTAATGTTATTTTCGGTTTGCCCGAGTGCCGTTTCCTTACACCAAGTTGGCCGTACAAACAAAAGCGGTATGAGTATTCTCGTCGAATTCATTCGATATAGATATATACATGGATTGGGGTCATCCGTGTCCAATGGCAGGTCTAATACAACATATGCACATGCGTTTATCCAAACTTAAGTGTGAGCTATCACAAACTGGATAAAGACACATGAGACCTCATGATCAATGGTACGTTAAACGTGTATGGGTTTCGTTTGGAGGTCAGGCCAACAACCACTTTCGCAGGAGAGAATAAGTACCCAATACGAACTGTTGACGTTTTCTTCAACATTTAGACGTGACAGCCTTAAATCTTGGGCACCATATTTGAAGGAATCCGATATAGCAATAGTGAAGCAACTGCTAGGTAGAATGAGGAAAAAACTAGTGGTACAGTGAAATAGTGTGCACTTAGGTGTTGCCGTCTATATGTACAGTCAGGTTTGCGTAGCTGATGGGGGAAATCGCACAGCATGCGGATGTGATGAAGTGTCCACTTCTAGCTCTCCGTGTCGCCCATCGATCCGGTCATCTGTTACCCGAGGTACGTGCACATCCTCAAGGAACGATTGATGCGCAATCGTTGATATTGAACGGTGACATCAATTAAGTCCCGCTGCCCACTGTCAAGCACACCACTTTACAAACTGTGTTCGCATTAGTTTGAAAATGTCTAAGTATTCAACCGCTTGTACATACCCATGTGTATTCTGTTGTGACCATAAGCGATTTGATAAAGGTCTGCATCGTACGTCTCCGGGTGCAGCCATTTAGTGCTCATAAAACGATTGTCGCTGTGCGCGATTCCTTTCCGATCTAATACACTGACGTGCTATTCCCGTTGGGTTTAACATTTTACTTCGTCTATCCAACAGATTGGCCATGTGCAATGCAACTTATGCTAGGCGTCTATGAGCTTCTGCATTCCATCCGCTTAGTACGTGCGTTTTCATAAGCCCCGGTAAACTCAGTATTGTTGAGGAACAACTGGAAATATAACTATGCTCACTCTCATCACTAACCTGCGGAGCGGAACTAGAACTGTCGACATCGTGATAATCCGTTAATTGTCGGGATTGTTCACTTGCCACAGAATTTCCAGGGAAATTTCTCTTCGAATGCATAGCCTAACGTGGTCACACGAAGGACAATCGTTGAGCATTGTGTTCAAAATGTCAAACTTTACACTATATGCGTACTGTAAGCGGCCAAGCGCTGGTAACCTTTTGATTCAAGCGTAACCATCGAACTGGAGACATTCTCAATAATTTGCCACTCAAGTATTGATCCGTATCAACCACACAATTCGCTCGGAAACTCCGCGCGCACGTCAAATACGAATGAGCTCATGGATGGACTGAACCATTATTAGATGTGGCTCATCCGTTCTAGGCAGGTGCAACAAAGAGACTACATTGCACCAAGTCAGTAGTTAATCATTCTAGAATGAAACTGTACCCAAGCGCGACTTGCATGCGGGATATAGAACAAGGAAGAACACAACGAAAATGACGGTGACGGAGCAAGCAACTTTTCAAGTTAACAAGGAAATAGTTCGGTTAAGTCTATTGCTATTCATAAGCTCAGCTAAATTAAAGTCCGCGGTGAAAGGACGAACGGGATTTCTGGCTATGCTTACTTTAACAAAGAAGTAGAAGCACAATGGAACAGTGATGACTAATTGTTGGTGTGTGCTGTGAATGCCAGCTGCTATATTATTAACTGCAACCTATTCTTATCGGAAGGTAAAACAGAGCCGGTCCGGTTGTCTCGTCCGAAGTGAGTGAGAATCAACAGGGATGTGGAACTACCAGGCAGTCCATTGCGTGTTAAATATTTATTTCCCCCTGGTCATTCGTTCTGACCGTTAGCATATCTCGACCAATTCATCAGTGCCTAGAATGTTACCTGCTCCCAATCATTTCGATTTGGATGTCACATCGTGTTGCCGCTGTTCCGGAATCAACCTTGATGACTTGTCTGAATCTCAGTGCGTTTACCTGAAGGCGGCAGCAGTACAAAGGAGCGTATAGAGGCACTTGTGATGGGATACATTGACCCCATATTGCAACCCGCAATACGTCAGTGTCACACGAGAAGAAATGTAATAATACCCACTTGTCAAGTGGGAACGTAGCGAGACACGAACATATGTTAGCGGGACTGGTAATTTGGGCGAACCCCAGTTAGACATCACCCTGTCAAGCTGAAGTGTGGCGCTTACGTGTTTCTAAATGGCTTCCGCATGGTCATTTAACATATCAGTTGACATACCAAACGTCCCTGGTTCGAGTTGCAGTACTGCAGTGTTATGAACGGGCATTTGTTCTCACTTGTGTATGAACTACCACAAACTGAATGGAGAAACAATAACCCCCATGAGTAATAAAACTACGAACCTTGCAACCACCACGCTCGCCTGACCGATGTGCGCCACCCCCAAAGCTGTAAAAGTACAGAACGCTAACCAACCCACTGGGTCAGGTAACGACACCAAATTGAATGGCAGAAAGGCGAAACCGAAGAGACTCCCATCGAAAGGCATTTGCGGGTTAGGCGAATGTCATCGC
>CALYDF020009023.1:0-11121 GCA_944474145.2 Dicrocoelium dendriticum
TGCGGACCGCGGTGTGTATTCACAGTTGCTGGACAGCCATGTGAAGCGACCCAGCTCTCGACAAAAGCTTGCGTTACGGTTTCCGCAGCTACGTCAGGGATGGGAACGGCTTCGGGCCAACGGGTGCAACGATCGACCAAGGTCAAAATATAGACCATTCCTTTGGACGGGGCCAGAGGTCCCACTATGCCGAGATGGACATGGGCAAATTGCGCTGAAACAGACGGAAAGCGACCAAGCGAAGCGCACACGTGCCGCTGAATCTTGGCTTGCTGGCTGGTGAGACAGCTGCGTGCCCAACGCGTAAGATCGCGTTGCATCCCCGGCCAAACGTATCTTTTAGAGACAAGCTTAGCAGTAGCTTTAATGCCTGGGTGGGCGATATTGTGGAGGGTGTCGAAAACGATACGGCGAAAAGTTTCTGGAACAACGGGTCGAGGTCGTCCGGTAGATGTGTCGCATAAAATGGTATCATCAGACGACGGCAAAGGATGCGGGGATATCTTCAAAGAAAAATCGCGAATTTCCGAAAGCTTTGGTCGTTTGATTGCGCGGCGGCCATAGCAGACAAACCGATTGCCTGTCCGGCAGGGGCGATTGCAGATACTCTTGAAAGAGCATCAGCGACGTCGTTTTGTTGGCCAGAAATGTGTCGGATATCAGTCGAGAATTGGGCGATGAAATCCAGCTGACGAATCTCACGTGGTGAGTGTCGAGCTGATTGATTTCGTAATGCGTAGTTAAGCGGCTTGTGATTGGTGAAGTTAATGAAGGTGTTAACTTCGAGGGTGTGTCGGAAATGTCGAACGGTAGAGTAAACGGCCAGCAGTTCGCGACTGCAAGTGCTGTACTTGACTTCGGCGGGTTGTAGGCGTCTAGAGTAGAATGCAAGAGGTTTCTAGCCCCCATTTGTATGTTGCTGTAGGACGGCGCCAATGGCGGTCTGATGCGTCAACAGCAACACTGAGCTGAGCATTCGGATCTAAATGATGAAGCATAACGGCTTTGGCTAAGGTTTCTTTGCTGGCTTTAAAGGCTTCAGCAGCAGCGGCAGTCAGTTCCACCTGACCGATTTACGTCCACCAAGTAGGTCGGTTAGTGGACTTAGCAAATTGGCCCAGTGTGGAAGAAAACGCCGATAGTATTTGAGCATGCCGTTAAAACGGCGAATAGCGGCTAACGTAGTCGGGACCGGAAAGTCTCTTATGGCGCTGACTCTATCGTCTAGAGGCCGTGTACCATACTGATCAATATGGTGGCCAAGGAATTCGACGGAAGGCTGCTGAAATACGCAATTGTCAGGGTTGACAATGATGCCATTAGCGGCCAGCCTGTCGAAAAGTATTTTGAGATGTTCTGCGTGCTGCTCTTTAGACGCGCTGGCAACTAGGATATCGTCGATGCATGCATAAACGGAATTTAGACCTCTAGTGACTGAATCGATGAGGCGTTGGAAGGTCTGGGCTGCGTTGCGAAGACCGAAAGCATACGCAAAATTTCGAACAGCCCGAACGGCGTGATTACGGTAGTCTTCGGTATGTCTTCCTCAGGGACTGGAATCTGGTGATACGCGCTAACCAGATCGATTTTCGAGAACACACGGGTGCTGCGCACGCTTGCCGTGATGTCCTGAATGTGAGGAATCGGATATCGGTCGAGAACAGTAATGCTATTGAGCGCGCGGTAATCACCACATGGACGCCAGTCTCCTGACTTTTTGGGCACCATGTGGAGCGGCGACGCCCAGGGACTGTTAGACGGGCGAACGATGCCTAGTTCAAGCATGTGCTCGAATTCCGCGCGAGCAATTTTCAACATGTTGGGGGTCATTCGCCTGGCTTTGGCAAAAACAGGCGGACCTTTCGTAACGGTGTGGTGTTTCGCAACATCAGTGGCGGATGCAAACGGTGCCATTGCACGAAAGACTTGGGGGAACTTGGTGTTAAGCATCTGACCGATAGGCGAACTTGACAGGTTGGCGTATACAGGACTGGTTGACTCTATGTCGGTCAAAGTACCTATAACTGCCAGATTTGTTTGACGATCGATCAGATGGCGTTGCTTCGCGTCAACAAGCAAATCGAAGTGCTGCAGGAAGTCAAGGTCAAGAATTGGCGTCTGGACATCTACGACGAGAAAGATTCATTTAAATGAACGTCGTAGGTTTAAATTAAGCGTGCGCGAGCATTGACCATACACGCGAATGGTGGGGCCGTTTACTGCGTGCAATGAGCCGGTCGTCTCTTCGATTTCACTAGAATCACGTGGGATAACGCTGATTTCTGCGCCGGTGGCAACTAGATAGCGTACTCCCGTACTGCGATCGGTGACAAAGAAAAGGCGACTGGGGCAGCCAGCAACGTCCGTCGCCCCTACGTGCAGGCCCGCCTGTTTCCCTGCGTGTTGCGCTTGAAGGAACAAGGCGGGTGACACGATCTGGCCTGATGACCAAATCGCTGGTGGTACCAGCAATAGCTTGACCTAGGGGGAGATTTCGAACGTGACCTGGGAGGACTGCGACTACCGGGACGATTTCGGCGGTTGCATCCGGATTGTGTTAGCTCCCCTTGTCGGTTGGTCAATGCGGCTACTTGTCTTCTTAGTTCTGCTACCTCTGTACTGGAGATAGACTGAACCTGAGGTATTTGGGCGTTGGATTCCTAAATACGGTCGGCAATATGGGCGAGTTAAGGAAGAGGCGCATCGCTTGCTTACAAGAGATTGCGCATGTCACGTGGCAGGGGACAAAGTCACATCTCTTTAAGAAAAGAGTCGCCAACAGAGAGGCTTAGCTAGAGCCTGCATCTTGTGCAGCAAATGCGAAGGTTTTCAATCATCTAGCTCGGTTTTGTTAAGAAACTGCGTAGCGCGATCATGGTTTGAAATGCCAAATCGCTTTAAGACGACGGCCTTAAGCTCATCGAAACTTTGCTGATATTCCGGTAGTTCCAAGATGTCGTCGAGGTCATCGACGACTTGCGGGGGAAGCGCTGTGACAACGCAGTGAAATTTGACGCTATCAGAGTTAACGCCATGTAAGGAACAAATGAACTCGAGCTGGTTAAACCAGGCCTTAGGGTTAGTATAACGGAAAGGCGGAATAGGAAAACTGAACGCACTAACCTGATCGTCAGGTGAGTGAATATCCATGGTGAAAAATTACGGAGCGTGTGAAAGTGAATGCAAGTAGTAAAAAGTAAAAGGATAGACAGAATAAGCTACCGAATCTGAAAGTAATATTAGTACCGAACCCACCAAAATAGTTTTTTCGGGGTCACCAATTAAAGCGAGTAGATCGTGCGCTATGTATCCGGTTCGCGACTATACGGCCAAACAAAAGCAGTGGGTAGAAGACACAATAGTAAAGTAGAGAAGAAGTTTATTGGACGGGAGGAGCGTTAGCTAATGCTAAAAATAGGGCACCCGGCGAGAGTTAGCTAGAGAGAATGTCGTTGGCGGAGGGCGTCGGATTAATGGAAAACAGCTGCTCGTATATTGGGGACGGTACTGTTTGCTGTACTGGCTGTTGCGGATGAAGGTTATGAAGTACGTTGTTAAGGCCAGATAAGGGTTTAATAAAGGTATATTGATTTAGGGGACTGAAAATGGTGGTGCATTATTTTAGGATGTATGAGATGGTGTTTGTTTTAGTGCGCAGGTGTTGTTTCGGTTTCGCTGCAATGGCTGTGGGTGATACTATTGCGTTCCGCGCTGCTTTTCGCCAATATTATAAGGCATTTGGTGAATTCGAGGAAGATTTGAGGTGGTTTCAAATTCAGACGGCGACCACTTTTTACAAATATGACGTGTTGACCGCAGTGTCGTATAAGAAGAGGTCAGGTCAAGAGCTACCCGATGGGATGCGGTACAAATGGGTACAGTATCGTTGTGTCCACTGCACCCGGAAAGGAGAAGGTGGCAGTCGGTAAGTGCGAACGTTTTTTATGCGTAATTCATGTTGCATAGGCATGTCAGCCTCGGTTGTAATGGGAGGTCTGGCTGAACGCTAACATTAGTACCCTTCAATTTGAAGGCAAACCGCAACAGCGCGTTGCGTTCATCCGGGATGGATAGGACTACCCGAAATAAGCGCGGTCAAAGGGTTTGGGGCATTAACCGGGACGTTACCCAATCTAGTCAGTTTCCTGACAGTAACACCGGGAAACCCAGGCGGAAGAAGCTTCGTTACGCACATCTTAAACCACTGTAGGTAGTCCAATGTACGTTCGGCAGGAAGTGCAGCAGCGGGTTCCACTGCGTTACGGAATATCACGCTGCTATCCATGAAAGAATCACCTCGACAGGGTGTATTTACCCAACGGGTTTTTGAATTTACATGAACCGCAACCGGCTTAGCCGCAGGCAATGAGACTGGGCGAAAGTTATCAGACAACGTTGAAGCAACTGTAGCGTACATCTTAAGCTCCAGCTTGTTTGTCCCGTCATTCTTGACGCTTTTCGCACCTGCCTGAAGAGTACGGGCAATTCTGTTCCGATTTCTCTTTCGTCCTGCAGGCAATTTAGTCCGTGGCTCAAAGCCCATGCCCGCCTCCACGACCTGTACTCCTGGAAGACAAGATGTGTTTGGAGTAGGCGCCGCAGTTTGAGTAGCACGCGATGTGGACATCTGGGGTATTAATCCCCTGCCTGCACAACCTTAGGTGAAACTGAGGGAGTCGCATCACCAGGTGGTGTTTCCCGCTCAGGCGGTTGCATCTTGAGCGTCTTCTCACCTCTCGGTTTGGGTGCGGAGGGTTTGCGCAATTTTCTTGCCCTATTTCGCCTATTCTTTTCTGGCCTAGGAGCCCGTGACTCGCCCTCGATTTGTGGAGGGTCAACAATGCCATCCGAGGCATATGAGTCATTTATCTCAATGTGTACTGGAGCGTCCGGTAAGATGAACGACCCATCAAGGGATGGACTGTCAGCAGGTGGACAGTCCACTACAGAGTTCTCCTTTGCAATACTCAGGTGATTCATAATCAAGTCCACTTTAGAGTTGAGCGAGGCAAGCCCGACTAACGCCTTCTCAACCACTGTGAATCTGGATGCCAGTGCCTTAAATTCAGCACAGATGATAGCCGGGCACTTCGCTTTCTGAGTGCAGCATTCAGCACGTCTAAACAGGAGGTTTTTAATGGATGATAGCATAGTATAATGGTTCGCTCGGAGGCCGGTGCAAACTTTGTGATACCAGCGGAAGCAAACATCACACTGCATACCACCAGATGAATCCGTAACTGGTCTCGAGCAGGCAGAATTGCCGCAAACTGCATTGGACTCATCAATCGACGACCCAAAGATTTCCTCCGCCTCGGTTTTTAGCGAGACGACCATGATATCCGAGGACAGCCACGTTTCGGTGCTAGCAAGTATGTCAGGACGAGATTTGTCTACAAGTAGACCCACCTCGTGTACCTTGTTCCTTAGGATACGCACATTACTAAGCACTACACGAAGGAACTCGGCACGAACAGCCCTGGGTCGTACGCTACCAGGAGGGGTTCTGGTAGGACAGAATTTGACTTCCGGCTGACCACCTGGAAACCCACAAGACGAAGGACTTGCTCACCAGCCGCCCGCCTGCTCTTGACGATTTTGATGGCTTCCTTTAACTTCAGTCGATCTGCCGGAGCAATCTTCTAACAATAAGCGATTAAAGTGTTGCCCGTTACGGGTGCCTGGTTTTCAAGGTAAACATGTCCATGCAATTTAGGTGTTGTATGATTCGGATTCAGATGGACTGGAACGATAGGAAAATCCCTTGAGTGTTCCTTCTTGAGCAAATCGTTGAGCCAGGATATGAACATATGCAGTGCATTCCTTATGATTATTGAAATCTTAATAATTAATTCCTAAGCCTCGCGATTATCCTCTTGACGTCTGCTGTTCCATTTCACTTTGGCCCGTTACAAATTTTCCAGCCATTGGTTAGAGCACAGCTCCATTTTGTCACGAGTGTTTCGTCAAACACTGCGCTGCACGACATTTCACTTAAGAAGCTCGATCAGTATGGCTTCCCGGTAGTCGCAGACCTAGCACGGTACTTTAAAGATTGCGAAGTTGGTTGACTGGTCAGACTGGAGTGAAACAATTGACCTCTAGACCCTGACATTCTAATCTGGTATACCTCCAGTTCAGTTCAGATGGGACTGGAACAATAGGAGAATCCCGTGAGTGTTCCATCTTGAGTGGCTCGTTGAGCCAGGATTTTTGAAGTGCTCAGTTATCGATGGATCTAAAACGAAACACCCGTATCGCACCCTGGCCAACCAGTTAATGCCTACGTTTCCTGACCTAGCAGTCCTTGCTGTGGCGGTCACGTGAAGTAAGCAAAGGACAGGAAGAGAAATCGAAGGTACAGAATAAGGAAGTGCACTTAAATAGGAAAATAATACCAATGCGTGAAAAAAAGTAGAGAAAAGAAAATCGAAGTACGAAGATGCGAGTTACTAAGGAAAATGGAAAGGTTTCATGTTGCCACCCAAGAGCGTCAAGTTGCCGCTCAAACCTCTTAACCGTAGATTCCCTGATAACACTTTCCGGAAGCATGTTCCAGCGGTCGATAACTCGGCGTGACAACCAGATTTCCGCCCTAATCCGATCGGGCCGCGGTTTATAGCGCGTAGATCGTGCGCCATATATCCGGTACGCGACTATACGGCCAACCAAAAGCAGTGGGTAGAAGACACAAAAGTAAACTAGGAAAGAAGTTTATTGGACGGGAGGAGCTTTAGCTAATGCTAAAAATAGGGCACCCGGCGAGAGGTAGCTAGAGAGTATGTCGTTGGCGTCGTTCGCAATCGAGCCGCGCGCCAAAGGCGGAGATCGTTTTTGTGTTTCCAACAAACGGGAACAACGTTTCAACAGGCAAGCCGAATAGTTCCCTAATATATATCAAAGCTATAACTTGAATAGTTTAGAATAGTTTACACAACCATACGGAAGAATCTCAGGTCGCTACAGAGTTTCCAGCTTCAAGGAATGGCCGCGTAGAACAGACAAGCTTGCGGGACTAAATAGCCAAGATAAATCTGGATCATCCATCCCACTTGAGATACGTTATGTTAGGATTAATTCTCTTGTAAGCCTGCATTCCCAATCTCTGACTCTTTAACCTTCATTTTCCTCAGACGTCTGTCTCGCTAAGCTTTGCTAGCATGTTGATTTATTCATGGAAACTAGGTATCCAGTAGTGATCAAACGGCTTAATGATATGGCCACACCAGCCACTGATACATTCTTTTCTAAAGCCACTATCTCTGCTTAGTAGCAGCTAGTCGCCAAAGCTTTCATTTAACTGCGGATATCCGGAGCCCGCTCCCTTCTTACAATGTTCATTCTCTTGGATTGTTTGCGTCACAGCTCAGCTGGTCCGTTGACCTATCACCTGAACTATCACTTACCTTCACTGGCCTGTTGATACACTCAACTGGCTAGCCAAACAACCTCCTCGAGGTGCCAGCTGTGTGGTTCGGGTTTAACCCGTTCTAGCAAATAGCTCGGCGGCAATGTTCCGGGACGTGGTGGGTTTTCGCCTGGCAAGTGTTCTCCCTATAAAAAGCCACAAATGTCTATTTAACAACACTGCGATGTGGCGGATGTGACTCGCCACAAAATAAAGTCACTGGCCCGTGGATATCCGGAAAGTGCTATCCAACCCACAGACATCAATCGCTTATGCTCACATTCCTGCGGATAACAAACAGTCAAAAATGCTCCGGTATATTCAAAGACACAAGCTGCACTCATACAAAATTACATACGTATATACACCCATACACGCTGGATATCCGGACAGTGCTATCCAACTCGCGGACATCAATCGCTAATGCCCACATTCCTGAGGATAACAAACAGTCAAAAATACTCCGGCATATTCAAAGACACAAGCTACATTCATACAAAAGTACATAGGTATATACACTCATACACTTACATACACTGTTATGCCAAACATGTACCTTTTGTACATTTTTGGTCACACTATGGTAGCTAAGCATGATCATGTCTGTAAAGGTGTGCCTCGCCTTGTCGAGAATAAAAGTTTATTTATTTATTTATTTGTTTATTTATAGGCATACGCTAGTGACCAAGCGTCTGATTGGAATGGCTACATCTGGCCACTGAGTCTCTCCTAGCGCCACCATCTGTCTGTCGTCGTACATTCGGCATCTCTGTTCAGAAGTAGCTAGTGGCCATTGGCCCCAGGCATATGCGATGTTCCAGTGCTTGTTAGGAGCCACTCCGTATCTCATTAACCCGTGGGTATCCGAATAATCCTTTCCAACGCACGGACCTCTAGCTTCTACTCCAGCATTGCCGACGATATGAAAGTCAAAATTAGAGCAGCACAGTTACAAACAGGAACCTCAGTTACACACCCACACACACACACAGTTACATAGTTACCTACCCCTACATAAACATAGACTGGTACGGCAAACATAACGGATTCTTACACATTCTTGACCGCGCATTGTTATGTCAAAATGATCATGCCTGTTAAGGCGTGCCTCGTCTTGTCGAGAATAAAAACTTTATTTATTTATTTATTTATTTATTCCTTTAGAATATCTGCATCCAATCCTTCCGCTGCCTGCCACCAGTTAATCTTTAGGACTCTCTCGCGGCAACCTCTTTATTTTCGCCTATTATGCCCTCCTTCTCTTATTACGCTACGTGCTGTTCATGCACTTGACAATCACCACCATTATTCTAACTCTCTTTGCTCTATTCCCACGCAATTATTGGCTCCTACTAAACGGATATTCGTACTTTACTTACTTGTACAACGCTCTTGTCTTTACGCAGGCGTTAGCGATCCATCCATACGGCTAATGGTTCTGTAGGATATTCAAAAGACATTTTCAGCAGAATTATTGTTGCACAGTGTACATGCTTTTGTCTCAAGCCCAAACGTATTAACACAAGACATTAACAATTTTCAACTCCATGCCTGTGCTTGCGGTCTTCTCTCGGTTGTCCCTCACTTTCCCTTTTCTCTGAGGTCCGGGACTTCTTGGAGATCTGGGATTGGACTGAGGAACAGTTTTGGCCCAAGACGGACGCAACAACCCACAAGGACTTACATGGAGCATGGTAGAACTCCGAAAGGACCGAAATACAATCACCATAGCCCTTGTCCAGTATGGAGAACTAGACATATCTTCATACTCCCATACCTTATGCATCTGAAAAATCTGGACAGCGAAAAAGTTGAAATTTTGCTCACCTGGACATACAACAAGAAGAAAAATCGCGATGTCTCTTTCCTCCACCGACCTCAATAATCATGGCGACCCCGATCAAGTTACCTGTCCAACTGACAGAGGAAATTAAAAGCCATTACTCTGCGAAAAACCGAAGGTAAAACCAGTCGTCAAGCGGCTTTGCCAGTTCAACATTACTATTCAAAATGACGTACGGCAGTGTTGCAGGACGTGGTGGGTTTTCGCCTGGCACGAGTTCTCCCGATAAAAAGCCACAAATGTCTGTTTAACAACACTGCGACGTGGCGGATGTGACTCGCCACTGAATAAAGTCACAGCCCACAACTACATACTGGCAAGTCGACTGGACTCACATATCAACTCTTCCCGACACCGTTTCAACTACACATGACAGAACCCGATGTATCGTCGTGATACACATCTGTTGTTACACCTTGGTCTTGCCTGAGTTGGTGTGTCTCTATGAAACTGCGAATAAACTATTATTTATTTATTTAAGTAGGCGCTCGGGTGGTGTCCCTCCCCTTTATCCCTCGACTAACCTAGTACCCACTCGTAAAACTCTCTAGCTCTTTTTTGTCTCGGACGAGGCAGGGCGGACAAGCCTGTACGCAGTATTACCGATGAGGCCGAACGAAAGCCGAGAAGATCCTCGTAAAGTTGGCGCTCATCAGGGCTCCGAAAGAAGGTCGAATTAACCACAACATGCAGAAACCTTTGCTTGCGGCCTTCTTCCAGTTGTCGCCGGAGTGTAAAGCCAAAGAGTATACGATGCCTAGGTCAATCTGACTAGGTACACGGGGGAGTTCGGCCCCACCGACCACGTACTTCGTATGAGGACAACCTCCTCGAATCCGAAGAACGGAGCACTTTGCTTGACTTATAGGCAGTAACCATAAAGTAGACCAGTCCCAAAAGCTTATCCAATGCTCGCTGAACAGCATTGGTACACTCAGGAACATCGACAAGGTTCCACAGCTTCAGGTCATCAGCAAATAGCAGCGATGTTACCTCAAGCTCCGCGGGTAGGCCATTGGCATAGTTAGAGAACAGCAGCGGTCCAAGGACCGAGCCCAGCGGCAGGCCACTGAGGACAGACTGCCAAAACCATAGGCCCCGGCCTACCCGTACACACTGTTCTCTGCTCTGCAAGAAGGCAGTCACCCAATGCAGGGCGCTGCCAGATATCCCGTAGGAGGACAGCTTTTGCGCGAACCTCAAATGTGGTACCTTGTCAAATGCCTCCGAAAAGTCAACGAAAAGCAAGCCCAGCGCGTGGCCGTTATCTACTGAATCCGCCCAACTTTCACGAGCCATTAGTAGATAGGTCAGACACGAAAATCCCTTCCGGAATCCGTGTTGCACATTGCTAAGTAGATTAAATCTACTCAGATGACTCTACAATGAATCTCTCACCAGTTTCTCGAGGAGTTTGACTACTACAATCGTCAGACTAAGTGGCCTGTAATTTGCAGGCAGACGCCTGTCCCTACTTTTGAAGCTGAGACAGATGACGGCTTCCTTCCATTCGGAAGGCAATGCACAGCAGTCTTTACCCCCTAAAAGATAACCGTTATCTTTCACGTACAATTTAATTGTTGACCGATTGTACATTACTCCTTCTTGTTTAACCTTACAACCGACTCATCACACCACTGCGTTGTAAGTTCCCGCGCTCGCGCGTACGCTCTCGCCTGGCTTCATCCGTCCGCTTCTTGTTGTAGCCCCATCGAATACAATCTGCTGCGTCCGACTCCCATTGCCTTCTGCTATCTGCGCTTACTTTCGCTCACCGTCTCGGGCTTGTATTAACTAGTCCTACAAACTGGTGATCCCCGGTTCGCATGCGCGAATTCCACCTTTTATCCTCGTTTGTATTTTTTGGTGC
>CALYDF020009024.1:0-11123 GCA_944474145.2 Dicrocoelium dendriticum
CTTTTTCTTTCTCTTCTCACCCATAGAGCCCTTTTTTCACACTCTAGTCTGACTTATCTGGTTCTGGCTGTACGGCCTCCTGCCTTCTGACCTCTCTCGGACTTCTGAGTTCTAATTGATCTAGTCTCTGTAGACGCAATGCTCTGTCTCCCTCGCCTCCAGAGCACTGCTGCTCATGATTCATCACTAGTATATCCGCTTTTATCCTTTAACACTTCTATCCTGTTGACACTCTGTTAACTTTCTGACATTTATAATACGGATTTCTCTCCATGAGCCGATATCCTGCCCCCATCTCCATGGTCTCCTGCCTTCCGAATACTGAGCCCATACTTTTGAACCATCGACAGGTTCAAAGGTCTGTTCGCAACACCTCGAGATCTTTGTAGGCTCTTCTACTCCCCTTAAGTGTCTCCTTCACGATTACATTCTTTCATTTTCTCGCTTTGTCGGCCTTCCTTTATCCATTGGACGGATAACACTTCGGGCCTGGCTCCACTCTAGCCTCGTCTGACCAGTCTCCTTTCTGATTGCTTCCAGACATCCGAGACATAAACGATTAAGACTCTGTAGTCCTAACACTCTTTGACCCTCATCCTTTGTGCTTTGCTCGCCATACTACCTACCTATTCCGGCGCATCGCTCCACCACATTTAACCTAATTACATCACTGGGCATTACTCATCCTTCTTGTTGCTAACAAAGACGAAGCATCACCAGGTGAACGTCGGCAGCTTTTTCACTTTCCCTCTATAGAACCTCCTTTACCGCCACTCTGCTTACCTTCCTGTGCTTTCTGTTGCATTCCTTCTTCATTCGACGCCGACTTACATGTGTTTGTCCTCTCTGACTTCTTGCATTCCTACCAATTTAGGATTAAGGAAATATGCCTCTGTCGCTTCTTCTGAGTGATATTCCTTCCCATTATCTGCATACCTCGTTCTCCTCTCTCTGGTTCCCACCGATTGAGTAGGTGTCTAGTTTAGGACCCCCAAACACTCTTCAAGCTTTCATTCTTTACTGATCCGTGTTCTGCTCGATTCTCGTCGTATTTCGCCACTTATGATATACGTGTATATGCGATATTTAAATAACAACCACATGCATGGGGGTACAATAGTTCAGGCTTCGCCGCAATTGATTGATTGCATTCCAGATGCATTCCTTTCTTCTGTCTGTGTGGCTTTCTCTGTTCGTTTCCTTTTTCTCCCGAGTCTGTCACAGGTACGGCGACACGCACCCAAGGAATTGTCCTCCGTTTTGACAAAGATACAAGGCACACAGTTACTTTACTTGAACATGAGCGGAAAATTATCAACTTTTTTACAATTAACTGACCGGACAAATCATTCAATATCTTGCACTGATACAATTCTTCCGCGGCATGGACCACTGAGTTCAATTTACCTAACAATACCTCTTCCACATATCTCTTGACTGGAGGACTTTCGACTACGGACGGCACATTCTCCTGCCAATACAAAGCTTGAACAATCGGTCATTCTAAGCTCTTCAATCCGCTTTGACCGCTCAAACGGCCGTGGTTTTCCCTATTTCTAATCAATTTCACTACATACCCCGGGGGATCTGCGATTCTTTCTTCGGAACCTATCCTATCTTCCAAGACTTCAACATATTTCAACGTATATTCTTCGAGACTTCACGTGGTTCTGCAGATGATCAACACATCATATCCAGTAAGAATGCTTGGTTCCTGACCTACCGATCTGGCACAGAAGAGGACCCAGGCACGCAATGGCCACTCGCATAACGCATCAGTCAGCAGAAAAATGGGACGCATCTTGACTGCGAATAACGGAGCAAAATAACGTTCAACAAGAAACATAGCCAGTTACAACTTGCCTTTCAATGGATTGGCGGCCGTGTTTCAGGACGTGGTGGGTTTTCGCCTTGCAAGCGTTCTCCCTATAAAAAGCCACAAATGTCCGTTTAACAACACTGCAACGTGGCGAATGTGACTCGCCACCCAATAAAGTCACTGCCCATAACTTCACACTGGCAGCTCAATTAGAACCATCATACTGGATAGCTTCCTCTTCAGTTATCTTCCAATGGATCACTCAGGATTCTCAATCTATTATTAGTCGAGGTATGACTGCGATATAAGGCAGAGCGATTATGTCCAAACAAATGGATCCCCATCCCACTACAACCAAATCGTTGTTTCGCATGTTCACCATTGCACAGTTCCAAGCATGGACATTTGAACAATTTTCTACTGTCACTACAGTTCCCATAAAATGTCTGTACAGCTGTGCATACCTGATTATGCCTCAATTGGCGTGCCTCGCATAGTCGAGAATAAAATATTTATTTATTTATTTATTAATAAGCGGTGTGCCTTGAAGCGCTAACGCCTTAGGCGGAACGGTGCATCTGTATGCGAGGGCGCTGCATTTCGCCGGTGAGAATGCCAGATTCCAAGTGTTGCACCAAACATCCAGAGCCCTAACGTCGCTTGGAATCCGGGAGAGACTGGCTTGCATGCTTGATGAATGAATGGAGATCACTGTTACGGCAGAGAGTATGAGGTTAATCGTATCACCTAACTAACGCAATGTCTGGGAAGTTAAAATTCAGGGCAGTGGGCGGAATGAGTATACTGAATAACCGTGGTTCTACAATAGCAGTAATAAACAAAAAGAGATTACAATTAACTCACGAATAGGTAATGCGACTCGCTAATTCGGGCGGCAATTATTCCACTTCAGCAGTTAAGTCTGCGTAAATGGTGAATAGTCCGTAAAATTGGCACAGTAAAACAAATTACAACCGATGAGACGCAAACCGTAAGTTCACAACGATTAAGCAAATAAAAAAAGATAATAAATGCAGAAAAGTTGCAGGGTTTTATCAGTTTGTTAAAGCCGAACATTTGTGCATGAACAGGTAAACTGGAGTACCACACCGTCCAACGGGAAAAATATAAAGAAAATGAACTACTGATAAATGTGCAGTAGTATAGTTCAGAATCAGGAATTTAGAATTCACACTCCCCCAGCGTCTTTGGTCTCCTCGCTAAATTCTTCGTCCTAAGTCTCCTCTAATAGACACACTTGTCGTACGTCTCTCCGTAATGTTCCTTTGTGTTTACGTATCAGAACTTCCCGGACCAGTCCATCGCGCCCAGCCTTCGCTTCTTCTATTATGCCCTTTGGCCACAGACCTCTTGGCGTGCGTACATCGGCGATTAGAACAAGATCACCTCTCCGTAAACTGCGCCTCTTTGTGTGCCACTTTTGACGAAAATGCAAAATCGGCAAATAACAAGTTAACCACCTTTTCCAAAATTCATCTGACAGCTGCTGCACTTGGTGCCATTGTCTCGTCAGCCTGTGGGGAATTCGTGCCTGCTCTGGATCCAGTGCCCTGTCTGCTGTTAAGGTCAATAATTGGCTGTGCGATATAGCACCGAACTCATCGGGGTGACCGGGATTGGGTACCAAGGGTCGCTGGTTAAGTATTCTTTCCACCTCCACTAAGGTTGTCTGATGAATTTCATCGTTAACAAGCCGATTACCGAGTATCACTCTGAGTATCGTCCGTATTGAACGGATCAGACGTTCCCACGCTCCTCCACGATGACTCGCATAGGGCGGATTGAATATCCATTCGCAGTTCCTGTCGTTCAACATTCGGCTCAATTTATCTTGATTCCATGATCGTATTATACCTCTCAGTTCACCCTCAGCTCCACGGAAGTTCTGCCCATTATCCCTGTACACTCTCAGCGGTACGCCACGTCGCGAGACAAATCTTAAGAAGGCGCACAAGAAAGAATCTGTATCCAAAGCGTGCGTCATTTCTATGTGTACCGCTCTTACTGAGAGGCAAGTAAATATACAACCGTACTGTTTGCTCGTTGTTCGTTTTTTCTTCATCAGTAGTGGTCCAAAATAGTCAACCCCAACAGCTGTAAACGCCGGTTGGTATGCCATACAACGATCCTCTATGAGAGGGGCCATCTGTTGTTCACAAGGCTGAGCCTTCCATATCATGCAGCGTGCACATGCCTTCAGGAACTTGCGGACTGCTGAAACACCATGCAAAATCCAATGGCGCGGACGCAGTTCAGAAAGGACGTGAGACACGTCGAGGTGACCGTTTCTCTCGTGGCAATCTAAGATAATTAGTCTAGTCACGTAATGTTGGGCAGGTAGCAGGACAGGATGCCTAGCGTCATACGGCAATGGTGCCCAATTCAGTCTGCCACCAACTCGTAGGATGCCGTTAATCAAAAATGGGCAGAGTCCCTTCAACGAACAGTTGGAACGTTTCAAACATCTAACTGCTTCTTTCTGTCGATTCGCTCCCAGTACCTTAATCTCTTCCGCGAAGGAGATCTGTTGCACGTTTCTCACTATCTCCACTTCGGCCTCGTTTAGTTCAGATAACGTCAAACGACCATCAGTCGGGTTATTCAGACCTCTTCCGCATCTTTTCAGCAAGTACTGTTTGAATCTGAGTAATGTGGCTACACATCGTTTGAGCTTGACCCAGCTACTACAGCTCGCGAACCTGTCTAACCAAGTGTTCATTAATGTTGCACTAGGGACTGTAACATGCTCCTTCTTCAGCCACTCATGCGGGATTTCGCTTAAACCTTCCGGAAGTTTGGGCCAATGGACTTCTTTGAGGCGTAAGAAATAGGCTCTTTCAAGCCATTTCCCCATTTGAACTCCATCACACATCCGTAATCCGCGTGAGGCTATGTCGGCTGGATTCGCAGATGTTTCGACGTATCCCCACTGCTTCGGGTCGGAGAACTGATGTATCTCGGACAGTCTGTTCGCGATGAATGTTGTAAATCTCTTGGTCGTGCACCGGATCAACTGCAGCACCACCATCGAGTCAGTCCAAAATATCGGAGGTTTGTCTAGCCGCAACGCCTCAACTGCTTGAATGGCTAACCGGGCGGCAAGGACCGCGGCGGTTAATTCTAGACGCGGTATTGTAACTGCTCTTATCGGCGATACACGCGACTTTCCCATAATGAGAGTAGACCAAATCTGATTATTTCGGCCAACAATACTGACGTAAACTGCCGCTCCGTATCCATGTTCTAAAGCGTCTGAGAAACAATGCAGCTGCATGTCGTCGTCGGTGAATGGCTTCGGTCTAACACACCGAGGAATCCTCAGTCGCTCTATTAGCTGGGTGTCCCGCAGGAAGCAATACCATTCCTCCCGTTCCGGTCCGTTTACCTGTATATCCCAAGCAAATCCTCTTCGTACGACGGATTGCAACAGCTGCTTGGCACGCAACAGTACCGGTGCTATCAGACCTAGTGGGTCATAAATCGCGGCGACGAAAGACAGAATCGATCTTTGAGTGCAATCCCCTTCGAACTTTCTCAGGCTAAATGTTATGCAATCGTCTGACAAGTGCCATTTTAGTCCTAACGTAGGTTGTACATTCTCGGACTGTAAAGTCAACTGGACTGATTCGTTGGCAGACGCACTCGTCATCATTTGTTGCAGAATTTGATCATCGTTACACTTCCATTTCCGTAAGTGAAACCCACCCTTGGATGCAATCGCTTCAAATTGTGTAATGAGGAGACTAGTTTCTTCCCGGCTACCACAGCTAAACAGGCAATCGTCGACATAGAAACATCGCTGCATCAGGTTCAGCGTCGACTCCTGATGCTCAGTTCTGCAATCTTCTATGGTCCTTCTGAGTGCAAATGACGCGCAGCATGGCGAGGAGGTTGCACCGAAGGGATGGACCGTCATGCAGAACGCTTTCGGTGATTCGTGCAATCGGCCCTTTTGCCACCACAAGAAACGCAAATAGTCTCTATCTTTCGGTGTCACCATTACCTGGTGAAACATGGCTTGTATATCGGCAGTTACCGGCACTTTGTCCATTCTGAATCTCAGTAAAACGCCAACCAAACTGTTCACTAAGTCGGGCCCTTTCAACAATTGTTGGTTTAATGAAGTACCCTGGTAGGTGCTGGCAAAGTCGAAAACGACACGGACTTTTCCGGGCTTGTTGGGGTGCGTCACAGCGTGATGTGGCATATACCAAACGCCTTTTTTCCCACCAAGCGGTCCTAGGTCAATCATTTCCACAATCCCACTCGACGCGTACTCTTCAACGGCAGCTGTGTACATCTGATGTAACTCTGGGTTGGCAACGAACCTTTTGCGCAATGACACTAGTCTTCGGTAAGCGACAGGATACTTGTTTGGCAAATTAGGGCATGCGCTTTTCCATGGTAAATTGAGTTGATAATGTGAACCACATTTAACGATAGATGACTCCATCTGCTCTAATGCGCGTTTATCCTCAACAGACTTTCCGCGTTTTGAGCTACATGGCTCAGTGAATTCCAACTCATACATCCTTTCAAGTAAGCTCGAAGCAGAGTCTTCTACACTGATTGAGTTGGTGTAAATGTTCGTTACGCCTTCCCCCCCACCGGACCGAGCAGTATCCAACCTAACGGTGTTCTTATGGCAAATGGGTCTGACGGTTTTCCATACCGATGCTCAAGCACCCAGTGGGCTTCCAGGACATTCATGCCAATAGGCACTCCGACTCCTTCATCACAACCATCGATAAACGGTAGGTCCTTTAAGTGTTCCCAACTGCGCAGGCGTTCTGGCTCCGGTATTATTCTCTGTACCTTAGGCATCCTTTTGACGGCCCACGCATGATCCACATGCAGTGATTTACCTCCTTCCAGCGATTGCAACTCCAGGCGTCAACTTGCGAGCACATCGTTGAATCACCGTTAACCGTTGCTATTTGTACCACTGACGGTCTGGCTGGTAAGTCAAGCCATTGCAACAGCTGTTCATCGACAAGTGACGAATCAGATCCTGGGTCAAGTAAAGCATTGGTCACCAGTGACTTGGTTTTTCCAGGCAGCAGAATTGGAATAATCCCTAAAGCTATTCGACCCCACGACAAATTCGTTTCGTTTACCACAGCTCTTGGTGAAGTTAGTTGGTTCGTCTTGGCTTCGTGTAGCAAAGGATGATGTTTCAACTGGCAACCGTTGAATCCGCACGTGACTCGGGATCTGCAAAGCTCAGACGTGTGGTTAGCTTTGAGGCACAGTTCACATAGACTCTTTCCAGAAACGAGCAGCAAGCGTTCGGAATGATCAAAGACTTGGAATCGAGGGCACTGATCAAGGTAACGGTGCGCTGTGCACGCGACACACGAGGGCGCGCGTCTCTGAGTCTGCGGCACTGTTCCTCCGGTTGCCAAGGTGGTTATGCGATTGCCACGACTTTGAAGTCTTTATGCCGTGTAGGGTCCTTCAGTCCTTCTAATGATTTCATTCGAGTACATAGCCTGAGTAGTAACAGTCTCAGCCACGTCACAAACAAACTGGTACAGGTCTTTAAAGGCGGGCTCTCTACAAGTGCGGAGGATACTGGTAGCTTTCTTTGACGAATCGAGCTGAAGTGTGTAAGGCAATCGCCTAATCACCGCCGACACCGTCACAGTCGCGTTCAGATCGGCCTCGTAATTTAGTTGTTGCAGCGTATTTAAGCAAGTTTTCATCTGCCCGGCTAATCTGTGGAGCGCTTCCGAATCATTCGCCTTGATCGATGGTCCTTTGACTAGACTTTCGATGTAAGCTCTGGCAATCAAGTGAGGGTGGCCGAACCTCAATTTGAGCGTCTCCATGGCATCAAGAAAACCCTCTTCCGGATCCAATATAACACAACTCTCAATAACCTCGCGTGCCTGGCCTTCACAGTAATTAATCAGATATGAAAGTCTCACGCAAGGGTTAGAAGTAATACTCATAACATTGGCTTGGAAACTTCGTATAAACAACTAATATTTCATCGGATCCCCGTCGAAACGTACAATTTCGCTTTTTGGTAGACCTGCGATAGCATCCGGCGCAGATGGAACCAATTCTTTGAATTCAGGCGGCGGCATTCGAACCTGTGAAAACTGGGCGAAATACCGCGCCGTATCCCACAACACCATCCGTCTACGTCCCCCATCTCTTTCCGTGAGGCCTTCAGCATAATTATTAGACACGGGAATTCCAGATAACTCAGGCAGAACAAGCGTCGATTTACCGTCCAGCATAACTGCTTCAGCACGTACCTTATTTGCATCATTAAAGCTTAAAGATTCCAGACGACTTTCTAGTTCCGCAATTCTACGCATTGCAACAGAGAGCTGATCAGACGTTGTCATAGCTGCGTTATCCTCGCTGTGCTGTGAATGCTCTGACAAAGAATGCCTCCTTGATTCGTTCATCGGAGCGCGAGCCACTATTCAACTTGTGTTACGGCAGAGAGTATGAGGCTAATCGTATCACCTAACTAACGCAATGTCTGGGAAGTTAAAATGCAGGGCAGTGGGCGGAATGAGTATACTGAATAACCGTGGTTCTACAATAGCAGTAATAAACAAAAAAGAGTACAATTAACTCACGAATAGGTAATGCGACTCGCTAATTCGGGCGGCAATTATTCCACTTCAGCAGTTAAGTCTGCGCAAATGGTGAAAAGTCCGTAAAATTGGCACAGTAAAACAAATTACAACCGATGAGACGCAAACCGTAAGTTCACAACGATTAAGCAAAAAAAAGATAATAAATGCAGAAAAATTGCAGGGTTTTATCAGTTTGTTAAAGCCGAACATTTGTGCATGAACAGGTAAACTGGAGTACCACACCGTCCAACGGGAAAAATACAAAGAAATTGAACTACTGGTAAATGTGCAGTAGTATAGTTCAGAATCGAATTTAGAATTTACATTCACCATCTTGATGTCCACGGCAAACAGGTAGGACTTGCCGTATTGTATTACCTGGAAAACGTCATTGATCTATAGCAAGAATAGCGACACACACGCGCTCGACAAAGGCGCGGGTTAAGGTTTCTTTAGCTACCTCAGGGACGAGGGGAACCGCTTTGGGCCAACGCGTGCAACGATCTATCATGGTCAAGAGGTGGACCATTCCTTTGGACGGGGCCAGAGGTCCCACTGTGTCGAGATGAACATGAGCACATCGCGCTGAAATGAACGGAAAGCGACCAAGCAGAACGGACACGTGTCGCTGCAACTTGGCCAGCTGACAGGTGAGACAGCTGCTTGCCCAGCGTGTCAGATAGCGTTGCATACTCGGACAAACCTATTGCTCGGAGACAACCTTAGCAGTGGCTTTATTGTCTGGGTGGGCATTATTGTGGAGCGTGTAGAAAACGATACGGCGAAAACTTTCCGGAACTGCGGGACGAGGTCGTCTGGTAGATGTGTCGCATAAATTGTACCATCAGATGGAGGCAAAGGGTGTGGGGATATCTTCAAAGAGGAATTACGGAGGTCCGAAAAACTGGTCATTTGATTGCGCGGCGGCCATAGCAGAAAAATCCACGCCCTGCCCGGCAGTGCCGACGGCAGATACTCCTGAACGCGCATTAACAACGACGTTTTGTTGACCAGAAATGTGTCGGATATCAGTCGCGCATCGACCAATTAAACCCAGCTGACGAATTTTATGTGACGATTGTCGAGCTAATCAATTTCGGAATATCGCTAAAAGTACCAAAGGGTTTCAGTGGCATCAAGCTTAATGATATGCTTGAGCTTGTTTCTTCCGATAACTTGCGTGGACATCGTTTCAAGCTCAAGCAGAGGGAGCCAGATTGGACATCAGGGCGGTTTTTCACGAATCTTGTGGTTCGCATCTGGAATAAGTTATCTTTCGAGTTGGCAGACTGCAACACTGCATTCGACTTCCAAATAGGTTTAGATAAGTATTGGTCACAAATCTTCGAGAACTAACGTAATTCTACTGACATTTAGTAGCAAGACATCGGGCAATGATAATCGTGGTCCTTGAAATTGCGAACTTTGCTCTCGTTCCTAATTCGTCACATTTGAAGAAGCAATGAGAGGCGATCAATCGTCGAAGTTGCGGCTCTCTGGTTCGTTTACCAGTGCAAGAAGCATGACGCCCGTTAGGTGGAAGGGTGTATTCTTCTTGGATTTGGTCTGACCTAACTTGACCCACCTCTCCTATACAAGCAAATAATAGGCAAAGGTATTAGCAGGTTTGAAGTCAATTGCCTTTGGTGGCGTGCAAAATAATTTTTATTCTTAGATGACAAATGTCTTCTGCATGGTCACAACGTGCATGGCGGTGGAGGACAAGGCACGAACATCGCACTAGCATATCAGATGTGGCGGACCGCCGCCTCAAACTTGGCACAGCGGAATGATTCCCGAACTCGAAAAGTAAGCTTATGAGTTTTCATACGGTAGTGTTCCGAGGCTGAACGAAACTGAGAGTCCCCATAAGACAAAGCGCCTATCCGACCGCTACCTTGGATGCGTGGTGACTCTCCGGCCGAGTTAAAGTTTTGACGAACTTCATCAAAACACAAAATTGAACCAATACATTCTAATGATTATTAGTCGCTTTGGCAGCTTATATGCCATGTCGATTTTGGCGGCTTTTAAGGTAAGTTTAGCTACGCTTGCCAGTTTTCCAGTCTGCGAATGCAGAACATACGGCATATATCACTATTTCACTTCAGTTTGGATGATCAGACGCTCTCGCGCATGGCTCAGCGGCATATGGCGTACACTCTCAGACTATAGTCATGTGTTTCAAACCGTCTCGAATCGGCGTGTGCGCAATACTAACGGGTCCCATAGGTCAATCCTTTTAAATAGCAATATGTTGGACGTGTGTCCATGATCCGGTTGAGTTTAGGTGCGACCAATCTACTTCAAACACCACAAATCTACTAAAACTCACCTATTTTCAGTAAGCGATTTGCCAGCTTACATTTCCTCTTGTTTGATAGAGTCTAGCAAAGAATTTGTTGCTGTTGGAGAAAGTTTTATCATCTGTACGTGCGAAGCAAGCTTGGAAGTAGAGGCCTAGCCGCGCAATAACGCATTTGGTTTAGATGTGCAATTTCATTGCCATTACATTCCTCTCCTCGACAGGAGGTACTTACTCTAAAGAGTGCAGTTTGGCATATTACATCCACCGGATTTTGCTGGTGAGCGCTGCTCACGGGTCCACCTAGGACCAAACTACCTTCTAACACTTGCATCTCATGATAATTGTCTACCTAAATTTGAAATTTCACCCATATACA
>CALYDF020009025.1:0-11118 GCA_944474145.2 Dicrocoelium dendriticum
CGGCCTCAGGCTGCAAATGCCTATAGGTCTTAAACAATGGCTCCTGTTCCTTTGAGCATCGATTACAGTTTTCATTGGCATAAGAAACAGCCTCATGATACTGGCCTCCGTCTGGCTAATTACCTGTATGCTTGGTCCCTGCAAATTGCCAGTTCAGGTCTCTGATTGGCTTTTGCCTCTCGGCTCCACTACCATGCATCTTAGCTTACAATTACGTTCCCCTCTCTTGTTTGGCCTCTCTTTTGGTCATATCGCGTCGGCTAGATGGCGGTATAGGTGCCTTTAACGTCAACGCAACATACTAGCACCCGTGTGATTCTCTTTGCTACTATGGCACTCATCGGTAAACCCATTGGACTACTCTGGCCTCTCAGGCTCCAAATGACTATAGGTCTCAAGCCATGGTCTTTTCTCCTCTGAGGATCGGCTGCCATCGATTAAGGTTGTTAACGGTATAAGCAACAGCTTCATGATTCTCGTTTCCGTCCGATTCATTATCTGTACGCTAGGTCCCCCTACCTAAATCGAAAGATCATGTCCTAGATTAACCTTGCCTCTCGGCTATACTATCATTCTTCTCAGCTTACAAGTATCGTCTTCCTCTCTTGTTTGGTCTATCTTTTGGTCCATATCGCATCGGTTCAGTGACGGTATAAGTACCTCTAACGCCAGCGCAAATTACTAGCCCCCGTTTGATTCTCTTTGCTACTGTGACACTCATTATTAAACCTACTGGACTTGTTCGGCCTCTGAGGCTCCTAATACCCATCGGTCTCAAAACAAGGCCTCTCTTATTCGAGCATCGGCTGCCATCAATTAAGGTCGTCAATGGTATAAGTAACGGCCTGATGATTCTCGTCTGCGTCCGATTCATTATCTGTACGCTTGGTTCCCTAGGAAATCGAAAATTACGGTTCTTGATAAATTTTGACTCTCGGCACCACTACCATTCTTCTCAGCTCACAAGTATCGTCTCCATCTATTGTTTGAGTTCTATTTGGTCCAAATCGCATCCGTTAAAAGGTGGTGTAGGTACCAATAGCGTCAGGGCAACATTCTATGCCTCCATATTATTATCTTTCCTACTGTGGCACTCATTCATAAACGTTTTCTACTAGTCCGGTCTATCAGGCTACAAATGCCAATAGGTCTCAAGCCATGGTCTTTTTTCCTCTGAGGATCGGCTGCCATCGATTAAGGTTCTCAATGGTATAAGTAACGGCCTCATGATTCTCGTCTCCGTCCGATTCATTATCTGTATGCCTAAACCCAGACGTCGCTATATGTTCTTGCTACTGAGGCTCTCACTCCTAAAACTTTTGGACTAGTCCGGCCTCTCAGACTCCAAATGCCTATGGGTCTCAAACCAAGGCTTCTCTACCTTCCAACCCCGATTAAAGTTCCCATTGGCATAAGAAACAGCCTCATGTACTCGCCTCCGTCTGATACATTATAATATGCTTGGACCCCTGCGAATTGCCTTTTCAGGTTTCCGATTGACTTACGCCTATCGGCTCCACCATCATGAATCTCAGCTCACAATTACTTTCCCCACTCTTGTTTAGCCTCTGCTCTGGTCCATATCGCGTCGGTTCAATGGTGGTTTAGGTTCCCATAGCGTCAGCACAACATATTAGGCCACATTTGATTCGCTTTCCTACTGCGCCACGCACTCTTATACCTCCTGGACCGCACCGGCCTCCGGTTGCAAATGCCTATAGGTCTTAAACAATGGCTCCTGTTCCTTTGAGCATCGATTACAGTTTTCATTGGCATAAGAAACAGCCTCATGATACTGGCCTCCGTCTGGCTAATTACCTGTATGCTTGGTCTCTTGCAAATTGCCAGTTCAGGTCTCTGATTGACTTTTGCCTGTCGGCTCCACCATCATGAATCTCAGCTCACAATTACTTTCCCCTCTTTTGTTTGGCATCTCTTTCGTTCCATATCGCATCTGTTTAAAGGCGGTATAGGTATCACTAGCGTCATCGCAACATCATAGGCTTCTTTTGATTTTCTTTGCTTCTGTGGTACTCAGTTTTAAACCTCTTCGACTAGTCCGGCCTCTCAGTCCCCAAATGTCCATAGGCATCAAACCAAGGCCTCTCTTCTTTTGAGGATCGGCTGCCACCGATTAAGGTTCTCATTGGTATAATTAACTGCCTTGTGTGCTCGCCTCCTTTTGATACATTATCTGCATGCTTGGTCTTTCTACGGAAATTGCAATCTCAGGTCCCTTGTTGAGGTTTGCCTCTCGGCTCCATTCTCATGCTTCTCAGCACAAGATTACGTCACCCTCTATTGTTTTGCCTCTCTTTTGGTCTATATCGCAACAGTTCAATGGCGGTATAGTTAGCACTAGCGTCAGAGCAACATCCCAGGTCTCTTTTGGTTACCATTCCTTCTGTGCGTCTCATTCCAAAACATTTTGGCCAAGTCAGTCCTCCGAGGCTCCAAATGCCTATAGATCGCAAGCCAAGGCCTCTCTTATTTTGAGCACCGGCTGCCATCGACTCAAGTGATCATTGGTATAAGTTACAACCTTATGATTCCCTTCTTTGTCTGAATCATTATCTCTATGCTTGGTAACGCCTACCGAAATCCGAATTTCCGGTCTCTGATTGAGTTTGGCTCTCGGCTCCACTATCATGCATCTCAGCTCACATTAACGTCTTCCTCTCTTGTTTGGCGTCTCTCTTCGCTCATATCGCAACTATTCATTGGTGGTATAGGTACCGCTAGCCTCAGCTCATCGGTCACTCCATTGTTTTCAGCTAGCACAACTTTACCATAAATTTTATATTTATACAATAACATAGTCCTGTTCAATTTCGTTGGCAGTTTGCTCGGTCCGTTTTTCTTCTCACCCTTGTTCTACAGGATAACATTACCTTCATTGAACACCGCTGAAGACGTACCTGCGACGCTCACATGGACACGGATTCAATAAAGGACAAAGAAAAACCCGCACTTCATAATCATGACACACTAAAGAACCTAGGAAACTGCTCAATTCAATGCAAGTCACCTGAGTCGTCCGACTTCAACAGGTCCAACCACTTGTACTAGACTCCGAAGGCGGCTACACAGCCATAGGAAACAAATTGGCGTTACGTGACTGCGAATATCCGCGAGGGTAATCGGTCAGATACAATCATGCCCATGTTATATCACCAGCCGGCAGTGTTCCAGGATGTGGTGGGTCTTCGGCTGGCAAGCGTTTTCCCTACAAAAAGCCACAAATGTCTGTTTAACAACACTGCGACGTGGCACATGTGACTCGCCACTCAATAAAGTCACCGCCCCTAACACATTGGCAAGTTGATTGACACCACATTTACAAGTTCTGTGCATATATCGGCTCTCGCATGAACACGCCTACATATCTGACTAGTGACATGCCACTATTCTTAAGTATTTTTTTCACCCGTCTCCTCATACTTCACTTACTGACCTACATTGCTTACGGGACCTCATCGGACTAGTTCCTCATTAACATACCATATAAGTGATCTGATTACTATTTTTACCTCGCGCATTCTGTGTACATAGACTACATACAACCTTTGGGCTCTATGGGCCTACACTACTGTCTCCAACTGGACTACTCCCACTGTTGGTGTTGCTTATTCCGCTATCATGTACAATAATGCAATATGCTGATCGTGCCCAAGAGGCGTGTCTCGCTTTGTCGAGAATAAAATATTTATTTATTTATTTATCAAGTGAATCGTAAGGTATGCATGGCGCTGTTCTAGCACCAGTCGCCGAGTGAATATGTGGTCAATACAGCCACGTCATGGGCGGGAATCTACCTGCTTTTCCCTAATTCGGGATATCCGTTCCACGGTGAGGCGATGAATGAGAATTGAGGCAAGTATTTTTGCACAACAGGCGTTAAAGTAATGCCACTGTGGTTATCACTGTAAGTGCGACTGTTCTAATTATATACTGCCACTGAAGCATCCTCCTTCTCCTCCTCATCATCATCAGCATCATCATCCTCATTATACACGTTAGCTGCAGATGGAAAACACCACAGATATTTTGCCGTAATACAAAAGACAAGAAAAAATATCAGTGTCACGGCGGCTGTCCCCAGTAACGGACGGACATCGGTCGGGATAGCTAACAGCCGGCTGTCGTACCGCGAAAAGAGTTATATTATGCCTAACTAATGAGATCGTGATTGGAGGTGAGGCTAAGCGTGAGTGGGATGGACAAATGTACTCATAACACAACGCCATTGGGGTCGGCTCCTAGCCATATTAGCAAGTGTGTCCAACCAAACGTGTTCGTCGTCCTTAGGATCCCAGCCAGGCAATCGGGATGCACCAACTGACGCCAACTTCGAAGTGAGAGTTTTCATTTCCCTCGACCAAGTCATCGCTTGGTCTCCGCTCCTCCTCTTCTAACCGCACCCACAACTCGCAAACAATGCACGTTGCGGGAGCCGATGTGCTGGCATGCGCAACACGTGTCCCAACCATCAGAGCCTGGTGTGTGATATAATGGTGCTGAGCGGTTTATTAGCTCTTTCTACACCAAATACGCGACGCCGAATACGCTTATTGCTTACGCGGTGCTCCCACCAGACATGAGCTAAGCCGCGAAGGCAGCGGTGATCGAACATGGCTAGCCTCTTTATGTGTATCAGTCTGATGGGCCAGGTTTGACAACCGTATAAGAGGGGTGAAAGGACGGCTGCATTATAAACTTTGCCCTTCAGAGCAAATGACGTTGCATCTGCGCCACCTGTAAAGCGCAGATTGGCAAAAGCACCTCGAGCTTTTGCTATACGGTTCTTAGTCTCAGCTTCAACCCCACAGGCACTAATATAGCTACTCAGAAACTTGAATTCCTGAGCGACTTCTAGCTGATCATCACCAAGGGTCACAGCATGGATGGGCCCGTCCCAATCTTGGAGAAAAGCTTTGCATTTCGTTGGAGCAAAGTATAGCCCAAAACGATTGACAGCCAAGGCTTATCGATCCAGTGCAGTCTGGCACGTTTAGACGCTGTCATATATGAAGGAAATCTCGTCCGCATACTCCAAGTCAAGACGTCGCTCACCAGGAAGTAGCTCTACAGCTTCTAGGTCGTGTCCAGCGAACGCCGTTTCCATGACTCCATCAATAGCAACGTTAACGAGGGTAAATGACAGTGGGCAACCGTGTCTTACCGCTGGAGATATTGAAGGGCGGCGACGGTTTGCTATAAACCCGCACTCTGCCCGAACCATGCGCATACAGCGTCTTGCTAATGTGTGCATATTTATCGAGTACGCCTTTTCTCAGCAGACAGTCTTAAATTGCACATCGATTCATTGAATCAAAGGCAACTTTGACAACGGTAGGTCGTCAATAAACATGGCGGTGCTCCAAAATTTGATGCAAACTGAAGATGTAGTCGATGCAGCCACGATTTTGACGCTAGACGTCTTGCTCTTCGCGGATCTGGCCAACATGAGCGCCAGTCAACCTGTGGAGAATGACAGATCCAAGCAGTTTAGAGAAAACTAAGATCAGACAGACCTCCCCATAATTGCCGCACCCCGAACGAGAGCCTCCTTTGAGAATTGGGACAATGACGGAGCGGCTCCAGTTTGTAGGGACAGTTTCCCGCTCCAAATGTTTCACTAGCGATTCGGGAGCAGGTGCTTCGAATTTGTAGAGGTGGGGAATTTTTTCTGCACCAGCTGCCTTATGCAATTTCAACAATCTGATCTCATGTTCAACTTTTGCGCGTAAGGGCGGACCTAAGCAGAGGGCCCATAAAGAAGGGAACACAATGTCCAAAAGAGAACGCGATAGCTCAGATTGGTTTAACTGCCTTGGAAAGTATTCGGTCCAACGCTCCAAGCGTTTTGATAAGCTGTGAATCAGCTGTCCACCCTCGCTGCGTATTGTCTTGCCAACACCAGGTCACCGGCTGCCTGCTCCAAGTATCAGACGGAATAACTTACGATGGTTACCAACGACAGCAGCTGTTTCCATTTCCGATGAACGATGAGACAACCAGACATCACGGTCTCTTCTCAGGCTAGCACGCAGTTTTGCCTCAAGATTTTTGCGAGTCCCATTGTATTCACTCCCAGTCGGAATACCTCAACGAGCTTGCATATATATATATATGTATATATATGGTGCGCTGAATCTGGTGGTGGTTAGATCCTTACAGACGGTCTAACAACTGCTGCTACTGTTGTGCCATTTGCTCATGTCCTGGGCGCCTCCCCGTGGTGACGGCTGGGTGGGAGTTAGTTTTCTACCTTCTCCTTGCTAAGATGCAGGACATTAATCCGCAAAAGTCAGTGAACTGACCGTGTGTTAGACCCGCTGCATTTCGGGTGTTCATTTAATCGAAGGCTTTGGCTGAGGACCCGAGTGGTACTCTTGTCAAGAGTGGGCGCCCTGCCACTATTCTAGTCTATCCTCATCGGAGGTTGGGAAACGGTCGATGACCCTCTTCCCTTAAAACCTGGCCATGGGAGACAACAGGTCTACTTGTTAGTAGCTCACAGCTCGAGTGGCGTAGATCACGAGCGCTACGCATTTTCTCTGACGGTGGGAGGGCACCTCCGGAGGTTGAATGGTATGCTACTGCTCGCCTCAAGCCAGGCAGCCCCTGGTCAAATTGGTGCAAACCTGCCAAAACTCACCTGCGCCTAACTGTGGTCGTAGGTGTATCCTATTACGGTAGCAAAATATTTTTAACCCGTTCCAATACCTCCAAGGCTGCACGTGACGGCCGTCCAGCAGATCCCAATCAGTCTCTTCAATCACATTCCTGAGCTGGATCTGTTCCTCACTGCCTTGTATATAAATAATTAAATAAATGGTATATTCTCGGTAAAACAAGACACACCTGCAAAGGCGTGATCGAATATGCATACAAACATAGCTTCTTTGGAATGTTAAAACATTTTGTTTTAATGTAAGTAATAAACGAAAGGATGTAGTCCAAACGAGTTGGCATATTGTCAGGTAATAGTCAGATCAAGGAACATGATGGCGCTGTGGCGCGCAAAAATCAGTCATAACTGTTGCGTTAAGATACATGTTGGGGGTAATTTCGCCATGCATTGATCCATGGGCACAAGAGTCCAGAAAAGGTTTTGGTGGGATCAATGACCATTACGAAGGCGGGATGCTCTATGCTCCATCAAAGCCTTCTTCATAGTGAAATCAGTTGCACATGTTGGATGTAGAAGGCTGAGGATTGCGTCAGTGTGAAATGATCAGCAGTGACTTTATTTTGTGGCGAGTCACATCCACCACATTGCAGTATTGTTAGGCAGACATTTGTGGCTTTTTGTAAGGAGAACGCTTGCCAGGCGAAAACCCACCACTTCCTGGAACACCGCCGTAGCTTCCGTTGAACAGTAGTGCTAGTCATCTATGCAACGTATAGACCGATTTTGCACTCCATTATTCACAGTCGGCTGACAGCCAACATTCTTCCTTGGATGGCCGAATGGCTTATTGATGATCCGGCAGTAGTGATTGAAGCCGGTCAATGATGCAAAGGGGTCGCAGAGTCAAATGATAATGATGCAGGAGACTAAACGCATTGCTAATAGAGGCCGGCTTTTTCTATTATACTCTTGTCCAATTCGCAACCGGTGTCCAGCTATCCACGCTGGGCATGTCATGGGGACGGTAAGTGCAGTTGAATATGTGGCTGAATATGTCCATAACTGGCGGAAATGCTATTCTCCGCAAAGTGAATTCGGAATTCCTTCAAATGTAAGTGAGATTGTCTCCAGGGCCAAGTGAAAACTCCATGGAAGGCCATCGGAAAAGCCACTTATACGAGGGCAACGCTGTCCGTGAAATGACGTGCGTCAGGCTATTGAGCCAAAGGCTCCGGGCGGAGTCCATAAAGCAAACCTCCAAATCACCCACTGCCTTGTGGGTCCGGCTGTGGGGCCAAAGGCTCCGGGTGGAGTCGCTCATGCAAACTTCCGATGCACAACGACCATCTCGCGTGCTATTTCCCACCAACACAATCGTTTGCCTGCGCGCAAAGCACTCAGCATCGGGTGAATGATTGTTCGCGCACTACTGGACCGGAACTCCAGTGAGCGCCCGAAGCGACGCAATGCACTGGTCGTGATAGAGCTGGCGCGCTACCACATCGATATTGCGACGCTCAGTGAAACGGCTCGCGGAGCAAGGTAATTTGCATGAAGCAGGTGCTGACTACACATGCCACTGGGTGGGCAACGCCGCCTCCGCACCACGCGAACATAGGGTCGAATTTGCAATGTCCGATCGCCCCCATGGCCAGATGGTGGGTGAGTCAGCAGCTTTAAGCGCGCGACTGATGACTGTTCGATTACGAATCGGAAGATGTAGGTTTGCCACCTTTATAAGCACGTACTATCCGACCATGTGTTTTCCTGATGACACGTGATGAATTCTACACTCAGCTATCCTAAGTGATACGGTCTGAGCCTAGGAGAGACCGACTATTTCTGCTGGGTGAATTCACTGCGCGCGTTGTACGTGATGCATCGGTGTGGACAAATGTATTCGGTCCGCATGGCATTAGTTCAGCGAATGCGTACGGTGACAGGCTACTCTCACTGTGTGCCACTCACAACCTGACGACCACGAACACTCGGTTTGCACTATGCGCGCGTGATATATTACGGACGCACCCACGGAGTGGTCACGCTGACCTGCTCGACTATGTTATCGTACGCCTGCGTGATGTGCTTGGAGTGTGCATAATACTTGTACTGCGTGGAGCTGCGTGTGGCACTGATCAAAAGTTGCCGCGCACCAAATTGCACATTTATTTTTGTAACTCTATGTATTACCCTTCCGCCGTGCACCGGTGTAAATGTAACATTCTCTCCATTGGTACTGTGGTGGAACGTGCGGAGCTGGAGAAGGCGATGGCTGTACGCCTGTGTGATGTGGACTGCATAGCCACAGTGGGCGGCCTGTGGTACCACATTCGCGACCAAGTGACAGCTGCTGCCGAGGAGACCATCGGGCGCACATGCTATAAACGGCCTGTTTGGTTTGATGACGACAATAAGACCACTGGTGCGTTGGTGTCGGGGAAGAATGCAGCAGTTGCTGCAAATGTTGCAGACCCCAGTGACTTGGGGCACAGTAATCAGTTGCGCAAAATTCCACGGCGACTGATCCGAAAGCTCCGCCGCATAAAAATTGCGTGGTGGACAAAGAAGGTGAGCAGATGGAATGCTACGCCTTAACGCCGCCAACACAAGGAATTCTTTGACTCCTTCCAGTCGGTGTATGGACCGAGATTGGAGCCGCTGAGGACGCTAGTCGATGGTAGTTCAGGCGCTACCTGCACACAGACTGCAGACATAATGTAGATTTGGCGGACGCACTTCGACTGTCTCTTGAGCAACCGTTCAGAGCTTGACTGGCCTAGATTGAACAGCCTGATGCAGCGCGATGGGAAGACGAGTCTGGCGAACACGCCGACACTGGATGAGACGCAGAGAGCACATTCTCAGTTGCGAAACGGCAAGTGTGCCGGGGCCGACGGGATCCCGTCTGAAGTATTGAAATAAGGCGGATTCGCTTTTTTGACTGCGCTGCACTACTTGGTGTAATGCGTATGGATTGAGGAGGAGGCGCCTCCTGAACTGAAGGATGCTCTTGTGCTACCACTGTACAAGGGTAAAGAGAGCAAGCAAGGTTGCACTAGTTATCGTGGCAGCAACTTGCTGAGGTGTGTGGGCAAGGTGATTGCCCGAATCCTACCCAACCGCCCCGTCAGCCAGGTCGTGGAACCTAACGTGGTAAGAGAGCAATGTGGATTCCGTTCGGGTCGCAGCACTATAGATATAGTGTTTGCGGCTCGTCAGTTGCAGGAGAAGTGCAGAGAACGACACAATCCATTGTACTCGCTTTTTGTTGATTTCACCAAGGAGTTTGATACGGTGAACCGCGAGACATTGTGGCTGGTGTTGGGTAAGTTTGGTTCCCTGCGCAAGTTTGTAAGTTTACTTGAATGTCTGCACATTAGTATGCGAGCGTGGTAGCAGCTGAGTACAGAGACCTCGGATGACTTTGCGTTTTTCACTGGTGGGATGCAAGGCTGTGTCTTAGCCCCTGCCCTGTTTAATATATATCATCGTGCCATGCTGTCTTGTGCTTTTAAGGCTACTGTGTGCTTACGATGTACGTGGGGAGCACCGTATTGATTGTGGGATGTGGAACATCCATCGTTTTGGTGCGAGGAACATTTGTCTGTGAGGCGATACTCCGTATGTTGCCGTTTGCTGACGGCTGTGCGTTGTTTGTACAAAGCGCGGATGAGTTGCAGCACATGACTAATGCTCTGGCTTGGACAGCAGCCAAATTCTGGCTCACCGTCAACACAAGCAAATCTGTCTGGCCCTTTCAGCATTCCCCGGAGGTGTTATCTTCAATATTGCCGCGAATCCGCATTGAAGCTGAAGTATTGGAAACCACCTCCCGCTTCTGCTACCTTGGAAGTGTGATGTCGGCTGATCAGCAGATACACAGTGAGCTTCGTATCCGCGTGTCGAAGGCAGCAGCGGCATTCGGGAAGCTTGAGTACGGAGTGTGGAACAACCATCAGCTTACCATTGGCACGAAGCTGATGGTGTACAAATGCATGGTGCTGTCCGTTCCTCTATACGACAGTGAAACGTGGACGATGTACTGGCGGGATGTGCGATATCTCGAGCGGTTCCCTCAGCATTGCTTGCGACGGATTTTGCGCATCGGTTGGTGCGAGTGTTTCTGACACGGAAGTGTTGTGCCGTAGTGGAATGTATGCAGTGGACTGCATACTTTTGCCGTGACACCTGTGGTGGCTCGGTCATGTGAGCCGTATGGAGTTAACGCGGATACCGAAGCAACTCTTATATGGTCAGATGAGTATAGAGGAGCGGCACGTGTGGAAACCAAAGTTACGCTACCAGAACATGATCAAAGTGAGCCTCTTACGTTCTAATCTTGGTTGCGGAACATGGGAATTGGAGGCGGTTGATCGGCGTACGTGGGGCGATCTGATAATGTAAGCGGTTGCCGAAGTGCGTAAGAAAGCCCTTATGCAAGCAGAGAAGAAGCGGCAAGTGCGGAAGGGGCAAGCACTGAT
>CALYDF020009026.1:0-11116 GCA_944474145.2 Dicrocoelium dendriticum
TGTTGTTGTGTTTATTGACATAAAAGCTGCCTTTGACTCAGTCGATCGATGTGCCCTTTGGGACTTTCTGCTGAGGAAAGGTGTGCCTGATAAATACAAAAACATTATCAAAACGCTGTACTCGCATAATTCTGGCCGAGTGAGGGTTTATGGCAAACTGTCGCCACCCTTCATTATCACCAGCCGTGTAAGACAAGATTGCACGCTGTCATCTTTCCTATTTAACTTCGCAGTTGACGAAGCCATGGAATCAGCATTCTCTGGACACGACCTAGAAGGGGTGGAGCTATCTCTTGGTGAGAGACTTATTGACTTGGAGTATGCGGACGATATTGCCCTTATCTGTGACAGCTCCCAAACTTGCCGAGCAGCACTGGACCGATTATCATTGGCTGTCTATCGTTATGGGCTATACTTCGCTCCATCGAAATGCAAAGTACTTCTCCAAGATTAGCAAAGACCCACTCCTGCGCTAACGCCTTGTGGTGATCTGCTAGAACTCGTTCAGTAATTCAAGTACCTGGGCAACTATATTAGTGCCCCTGGGATCTAATATGAAGTTACGAACCGTATAGCAAAAGCTCGAAGTGCTTTAGCTAATCTGCACCACAGGTGGTGCAGACGAGATATTACTATTGCCCTGAAGGGCAGAGTTTATAACGCAGCGGTCCGTTCAACTCTCCTATATGGTTGTGAAACCTGGCCCATCAGGTCGACAGACATAAAGTGGCTCTTCACATTCGATCATCGTTGCTTTCGCAGCATAGCTCATGTCTGGTTGGAGCAGCGCGGGAGCAATGAGCCTGTTCGGCGTCGCGTATTTGGTGCAGGAAGAGCGAGTGAACCGTTCAGCACCGTTATATCATGCACCAGGATCCGATGGCGGGGCCACGTGTTGCACATGTCAGCACAACGACTCCCGCGCCGTGCATTGTTTACGCGCCTGAGGTGCGGTTGGAAGAGGAGGACGGGAGGCCAAGCAATAAGTTGCCCGAGAGAAATGAAAACCCTCACTTCGAAGTTGGGGTCGATTGGTGCATCCGACTGCTCGGCTGGAGTCCTAAGGACGATGAACGCGTTTGGTTGGACACACTTGCTGATATGGCGAAGAGCCGGCCCTAGTGGCTTTTGTATTATGCGTTTTTTTGTCCATCCTCCTCCTGCTTGACATCCCTCTCCAACCGCGATCTAACTCGTTAGGCATAACATAACTTCTTGCGGCACGATAGCCGGCTGTTAGCCCCGTAACGATGTCTGTCCGTTGCTGGGGACTCAGCCGGCGTGCCACCGTGATTTTGTTTTCTTCTTGTCTTCTGTATTGAGGCACAATAGCTGCAGCTAACGTGTATAATGAATTAATGTATGTGCTCTACCGTCAACTGCTTAAATCCAGTTATTGCATGCAATTAGCAGGTTCGTAGTGCATGGGCGCTTTTGTCGGAAGCCATGTTGCTCTGGTGCTATCATGTGATTTTCTAGACACTGCATATGTGCAGCAACGATGATACACTACATAAGTTTGGAAAACACAGGGAGTAGCGTTATCGGTGGATAATTGGTTAGTTCAGTACGCATACCTCCCTTACGAATAAGATGGATGACCCCTCGCTTCCATATTGTTGGAATATGGTTCTCCTCCATGCAGCGCTGGTAGAATGTTGCCAGTGGCTGCTGTCTGTAAAGCCTTCGGTCGAATGTTATCGACACCAGAAGAGCTGTAGGTACGCAGGGACAACAGTTTCTTTGACGCACTTTCTGCAGTAAAAGTAATATGGAATAAAGCTGATGGTGGGATAATAGAAACAGTGATAACCACTGGGCTCGTTACCCTGGAACGTTTGTGAGTACTGGAACCGTAAGAAATCGGCTGCTTCCGTTGCTGATCGCGTTCACCCGTCAGTCGCGATCAGCGATAGAATTCCATGTTGTACCTTACGAAGGCCATTAACATGCCGTAATTCTGCGATTCGTGCAGAATTTCTTCACTATATCCTGCTGATGCGTCACCTTTGCTGATCAAGCTCACGCAGAAGTTACGCTGTGCCGCATAGGCAGTCCAGGTTTCGGAATTTGGGGAGTCCTTGTGAGCTCTCCACGCTAAGTCCCTCAAGGATATGCATTTACGTGTTCTGCTCCTTAGAAATGACTTCCTGCTTTGACGATGGAAGGATTTCTGTTCAGACGTGTGTGTTACCAGCGTGATAAATGTCCTTGTAAAAGTGTCCCAGGCGATTTCTGAGGGGCTTTCCTTTAAGAAGGTCCAAGGTATCTCCATAACAAGCGCGGTTAGCACGTTGTAGTGCTTGACTGTATATACTTTCTCGTCCTCTTCCTCAGGATACTCCGCATAACATACATAGTTGAACATGAGTTATATGGTCATTGAGACCCAGTGGTGTACTTGTAATTACTCCGTCTACCATGAGTTCCTCTTTGGTGAGCACAAGTTCAAGTATCGACGACTTGTTAACAGTTGAAAATCTGATGGGAGGGGTCAGGTGGTTGTACAGAGGGTGGTTAGAAATTACCACTTGTCAACAGATTTTAAACTGCATGCCATCGGTCGCCGATATTTCTAACTCATGCACATGGGATGAAAATGTGACTGTATGACTTTCTCAAAGCGACCTGAAGAACCTGGTTCTGTTTGTAGTCCATTTCACACGGAGAGTTGGTGAACAGTAACTCACAGTTATAAGATATGTGTCTTTGTTCCGCAACCATAGCTGGCAACAAAGGGAATCCGGGGCACGGATCTCTAGGTGGTCAATAAGTTCATATCGGTTAGTCTTGTAAGACAGAACGACGCCACCATCACTTCCAGCGCTGTCGTTCCGAAGTAGTGACAAACCAGGTAAATTGACTTCAGAATCTGCTATCTCAAGGCTTAACCAGGTCACCGTAACCATAATGAGATTCCGCCGTTGTGACGTCTGGCGTTCTCTAACTTCGGCCAACTTATTAAGAAAACATTGGGCCTTAGTATACAAACATTGTGTTTTTGATGCTAGTTAAGTTTTAAACCGACCGTTCGTCGGTCGGCTGCTAATCGCTTTTTGCGTGGGTCATTGTTTCTTGAATTTCAGGCAGGCTGCATGGAGTATCCCAGATCGAGATGTCCTCTCGTGTGCCTCCCTGTTCTGTCAGGTGTCGCAAATGCTATATTGTTTGCGACTCTGCAGGATTGTGGCGACAAATATTTTATTGAGGTTGCATGTTCCAATGAAGTGCTGAAAACTAGTGGCCGTGCGCCTGCTATATTTAGTCTAATTTCGGTAGGCAACCTGGAGCGATGCTTCAACCAGCTGTCCACTAGGACTTCGATCATTCCATCGGAATGTAGCGCGACTTTCAATATTTTGAACCGCATCCCTTGTAGTTTGATGAAGGAATTCTCGTTAATGATTTAGCGATAACGCGGTCCAGAGAAAGTGCTTCGCGAATGCATCATCACTGCTCTCGGTCATGTTTTCGCTTCGTGCTCAGTGGATCCCGGTAGATCAGGAACACCATGAACAAATACGGTTTTCTTGTTTTCGTTCGTAGAAGGGCCGCCTTGGTTACTTTTTTCTGTGACCGTCCTTTCCAAGGAATATGGGAAAGTATGCGTACCCCGCTCGAGGAGTTGCGAAGATGAACTGCTGAGTGTAGGACTATCTTTGTCTCCTCTGTTGAATTCCTGGTTACTCGCGGAAATTTATGTTCACCGTAGTTCACTGAATTTGGGTGACGCGCTGTCGTAGCCCAGTTCACTCAACCCGAATACCAAGCGCATCGCAGATCGAATGCTACTGACTGCAATCATCTACCAACTTGCCCTTTATTGTGCCAGATTTGGACAGAGGAACGTTAGTGCACGCGACGTTAACGCGCTGTGGTTCTGTTTAGTGAATGTCGGGGTGAGTGTTGTGGCTCGTAACTTGGATTGTTTGGGGGGCACTAAAGAACTTTATGAAAACGGTGTCGCATCGCTCGTGTTTGATTCAGAAAACGGAAGTACGGGTGTGTTTAGGCGTTCTTCTCTAGGTGATCGATGCGTATGTTACTGGGCTCTGGACTGTCGGCGTCGGTGTTGTGACAAACTCGTAAGATATGGCATCTAGGGATGAGTTAATAGTAATCACGCCGGATGTGGCTTGCCTAATTAAAGGGTTAGAAATTGTCGGAGTAGGTTTCGTAGATGTCGTTGGCCGGTTAGCAATCCTGACTTCAGCCTTTAACCTATGGACAGAGTTCTGAGGGTTTTGCTTCAATGATTTGCTCTTACGGTATTGTTCATGCCGTATTTTATTGTGAAACGGATTACTCGGTCGGTGCCTGATTGGTCTGCATGCCTGACTTGCAATCCTAAGGTCACCAGTTCGTATCCGCGTAGGAGTGGACGTCCTCTCGGTATACGCAGCCCGCGCGCGACTGGTGACAGTCGCCCAGCAGCGAAGCGCCGTTACCGCATACAGCTGACACATTATTATTATCCTTGGACACGATTTTGCCCAACACCACGGAATTCAATGTTGCAGCACCGCTTGCTTGCTTAGTGATGAAAACCGACTCTGATCTTAACTCTGTTTCTCGTGGTGGCCTACATGGTTGAATGCATTTGCTAATCTCTAAAACCTATCGGCCCAGCCGAGTAACTAACGCACACATTATATTTCGAACATCGTACGGAACACTAGGGACAGTTTATGAAGTTAGCATTTAATTACGTTACTCGTAAATACTCCTCCGGTGTACCTATTATCCCAAATCACCAGCGAACATGGTTTGACAGCGTCGCAATTGTAACGTGCAATGCTTTTAATAGTAACAGAAATTGATCCAATGTGTTGAAATGAAGGATTACACGATTCCAGCGGTTTTCGTACAATGAATGGTAAAACCCTGTGGTTGGAATCGAACTCAGTGTGAAGGAGAACAGTACGTCATACACGTATAACGGCAACCGTCAAAGTCAATACCGGTGTACAGGCACATAAACAAGAATTTTACGGAGCAAGTAAATGAGGGCTATTAATGGATAAAGAGCATACCAAGGATGTTTATGAGATAGAACTCCATACAACCCCAGTGAGACTGGAGGTGGGATTCAGGGCTTTCACTACAGAAGTATTCCGGTCAAATTAACCGGATGAACTTATCGGGTCTTTAGGCTCCATTAAAAACAAGTAAAGTAGATTGACGCTAAGCACTTCGTAGCTTAGCAAAAAATATGTCAATTAAACTGAACTCAGTCACCCGTAACATATTGGGCATGCCGTCATCGACGTTTCCCATCACCTGCATCGGTCAGCTTTCTGAAAAAGAGTGAAGCCCCACCTATTTGCTTGTGCTGTTCTCTATGTTCTGGCTAGTCACGTGTCAGAGTTTTGATGTAGTTTTGACAGAAGCTCTGCTCGTGATTTCAGTCAAACTTATGATTACGATCCTGCGTCTGTTAAACTAACGTTTCAACGTCTATGAATTGGGGTCCTCACAAGGCGCTCGATTAAATGTCCGTTTACTAGGACTCCACCGGTCTGCCATTCGGAGTGACCGCTCAGATAGCTTTGATCGGTCTGCTATTACCGAATGTGTGGGTGACAGTTGAACTATTGATGACCAGCCGGGTGCTGTTTCCTGTATTCTGTCATTCTGACTTGCTAAGCACACACTGTTGATTCAATGGAACGATGGTTTATTACGGGTAAAAAAAGCATTGCTTTACAAGTCCCGTGGGATGGAAATTCTTGCGAAAAGTGAATCGCATGATAAAGTGAAAAACGTTGTGTTGGACTCACCATAGACTTATGTAGAATAGCGGAGATTTTCGCCTATTAACCGTATAAATCCGTTGCTTGGGAGTTTGGCAGGACACCGTTTGATTGCGTTTTGTAGCCCCTGACTGACGAGTCATAAAATGAAATGTAAATGAGACAATGCACCGTCAACTCGTTTTTTAAATATCGCCATATTGGGAGTAGAGACGACGTAATTAGCGACGGCGTTCCAAGACTGACCCAGGCGGAGGGAAAAGAAATTGCTACGTCATTCAAGCCGGCTATACGACATGCAAGTCGGTTAGATACGATAAAGTTGTACCACTTCTACGAACCGGTAAACCAATTATGTGGGTGGTGACCGTTCTCCACTATGCTTAATGCAACTGGGTGAATCATCTCGTTATTTTGTTTACTGGCCCTGCTCAGGCACCAGGCCCGCGGGTTTTTCAGTTTCCCATACTCTGGTGGCATTCTTAACTACACTGCTGTGAAACTGAAATAGCCCACCTGTTGAAACCAAGGCGTCCCGATGAGCGGAGACTTACACTCTTCTATGTAACGCAGAACTACAAATAATGAGCCGTCATTCAGTGGTTACATTCGTTTGGTTAGTGACTAGGGTGGGATTTTAGCTTTTTATTCTGGTTACGTATTAGGCTGTATACGTTCAGGTAGGAGAGAGAAATTGCTCCGTTAGCTCCCGTCCTTCTGGTTGTCAACATTGACAATTTAATCATTGTGCACAGAGTAAGCCTGTGAATCGCACGTATCCTACCAGCATCGGCCACTTTCTACTCAGTATTCACGTTTCATTGGGATTGCGAATGGAATCAGTATATTCTCGCATAAAGAGGAATTAGATGTTTTGCATCACACCAGTCACTCCATATTAGACCTAAACTCCGGGGTAACAGGCTTACGAGGTATTCGAATGGGAGACCTGATGTAGCCGAAGTCGCTTTATACTTTTCCACGTAGCAGTATTGTAAACATTGGAGAAACGTGCTCGCCAGATGTACATAAGGTGATGGCACGACATTATAAGCACCGTTTGGGCATAACATTAAGACAACATTTGAGCAACCTGTATCTCCCTGTGGGCGATTACCATGCAGTTTACCAGCATCATTACCTAAAGTGTAGGTATCCGAACTGTGGGATACCCCGCCAACGTTCATGTCGAATTCAACCAAGTCTGACGTTCCGCCGAAGCACAAGTGTCAAATATACATCAGATTTCCTTGGTGTAGGCCAAGTAGAAGTTACAAAATATATAAATCATTGGCTCTGCCACCTACACACTGAACTAAGAGACAAGCGTACTAACTAACCTTTGCATGCACTCGCAATGGTCAAATAGCATACGCAGTGAACTCGGCGTGAGATCTACCAGAAACGAGTTAAGAAGGAACCTACTGGGTATAATTGTTGCTAGCATGCTTGAACTTAGTTGTTAATTAACATCATGCATTTACTCGTGAAAATACAGTACACCAGACACAGGCGTCGCTGTTGTCGAACGATGAACGGCATCCGATTATAATTTGTCCAGCACTTTGATGCTTCTCCTGGCACTCATGCTCCACTCAGAATGAAGTTTATAAGGCTGTGCAGCAACCAATATCTGCTCTTACACAGCCACAGTTTAATGTCCTACCACAACCATATAATTCAACTTAGTCCCATCACCAAACTGAGGGATCACCCGCCTTATTTTGCCACGCGGTACAACCACGCGAAATGTGGCCGCAATACTTTCTCTCTTCCTGTGTTCGAATCATGCAATGTTTCCGCCACCATATTATCCGCGTTCAGAAAGCTCATTGGTGCTGCATTTTCCAACCCAGGTGACGTGCTTTGATATACTATGCAACTTCAGCTCTGGTACCACAAACTTCTACAGGTGCTGGCGAGTGCTGTATGATACACACACGTGCAAAAGCAGCCTCAGCATGGGTAAATCATTCGTATTCAATATCCCGGGCATCATTATGAGGTACAGTGGAAACCGGCGATACGACAGATCGTACAGCCCTAGTCTTCTGCATTAGTCTACTTAGGACAGGAGCTGCAAGTCTGTTCAGCGTTACGCGAATCTTGAGTTGTTTGCGGTTACTGGACAGGGCCGGACAGCCTACAATTTAGAGAAGCCGCACGAAAAGAGTGAGGAAACAGTTAGCCTCTGGCGATTGTTGTCGAATGCCTTGTTGGGGTCCCAAAGATGCGGATAATTACTGGTTGAAGATCTTGGAAGCTACGGCTTAAGATCGACGTCAGTGACGGACGTTGCGGTGCCCTCTTCCTCCCCCTAAATAGTTGAAAAATATTCAAAGACTGTAAGTGGTAAACTGGACAAAAAATTGCTGCTTTTTCCTATTTATTTTACCGTTTCCCATTCCGTCATAATTCCGATGGCATAATATCTGTACCGCGTAATTGTTTGTGTAAGCACCACAGTGGATTTACCGGAGCGCTTTCCATTTTTCGATTTTCATCCTGGCCACCCCACCGAACTTGATAGGCACTTTACATTAAAACGCTATCGTCCCATAATTGTAATAGTGCCACCTTTGGTCGTTTATTCGCTGGTAAACTAAACGTTTGCAATTAAAAACTAACGGTGAAATGCGGATGCTTTGGCAGTGTTGTGTAGCCCTTAGCTATACTAGATGGTACGAGGAAAACTGGCACGTTTTGCCGAAGTTTATCTGCTAATTTGAACTGACCGTACTTCGTGTCACAGCAGACTTCACGTGAACTCATTCGCCGTATATGAGCACTGTGGATAAGCCTATTTATACTGAAGCTAATCATTGCACTGTTGCCGCATGCAACCAGCTGCCACCTGGATGGCGGTGATCACAGTTGAACGATCATCTTTAGCTGCAGCATTCCACTCTGTTGTTATGGTGTACAAATTACGTATTTGGACACTGTTGAACTTGATGTTCCCATACTCAGAAATGTATGCAATATACTTATCTGCCGACAACAAGATTGTTGCTGTTCTACCAACGGACACTAAGTAATCGGCCTTAGAATTGCCTTACCAGTTTATTCAGCCCATTTTGTTCGTCACGTCAGCTGTCCTTGTGCCAACTGTTTAGCATAAGATTATTTCATTTGTTTGAACAACTGTCTGTCTGATGCTCTATAGACTCACCTTTATCCACTCAGTGGGAAACAGGTGGCCTTGAGTATAACTAGTCCCTGTACTTTAATTAATTAGAGCCCACATACTAATAGCATGTTGATTGAATGTCACATGTATTCCGTCTTTTGTCACAGGCAATTGAAGCACGTGAGCTTCATGGACAACGCCCAAATCTTCATTTCGATGTTAGGGGCGGTGTAATGGTCACACACTAACCCGCTCCTATTCGTGCTTCTCCGAATTCCTGACATTCTTGTGCTTCTAGCCAAGTAAGTAAAACGCGGAAAATAAGGAAACGATGTGCGATGAGTTACCACGGAGTAAGAATCATGTAATTTATTACTCTTGCTAGGCGACCTGATAGGGGCTTTCAAAAATGTGCTAATAGAAAATAGAATGTTCTTTTGGTAACGATCAAGATCCTTATTTCTACTTATCATTGGGGAGTTAGTTCGGTTTTACACAACCGGATCAAAGCGCAGACCTCTGTAATGGCAGTAAAACTTAAGATGATAAAAGTTGTCCTACAAAGCAACCCAAGACACGAACAACGACAGCCCGATTTTCTAGGAAATGTCCGAGAGATCCAGTGGTACATCACACCCTTCCAACTATGGAACACTTGAAATTGGACCCGCATCTAAAGCCAATCGAGATCTGATGTCCCCAGTGGGAGCACGGTCTCTCTCTCTCGTTGAGATTCACCCGTGATGGGTATGTAAAATATGGAAGACAGTCCAATATTTAGATGACATGAAAATGTATACCTCCGCCTCTTCATCAGGGGTCACTGGGCAAAACTTTAAACAAAGAACGCCATAACAGCACGTACCAATGTCCACTGGCATTCAGTCGCAACATGGATTTAAGATGTCACCAGTTGAGGTTGGTGGGGCAATACATAAGCTATTGTGATCACCGGAAATCTACCTCTTGTCCTATCCTACCCATGAAACACTTCTCAAAACGAGTATATTTTTGTTTTATTCCTTGTTATGCTCTAGAAGCGGCGCGATTAAAAGCTTACTCAAGAGCATTTCCATGCATAACATAAATTCTTCAGAAGTGCACAAATCTTCTCTGCACCAGTAGCACCTCTGTAGTCGGAGTGACTGAAGACTCAAATCTAACTTCTACATACGTGACTCAAAGAGTTCTTCTTAATGCGCGTGAAGCGGCGCTTACATGCATCTTTACGTAGCTAACATAGTAAAATCATAGGAACGCATTCGTTCTTTTATAATCGTTGCTTGTCAATTTGTTCGCCTTTGCTCGTCCCCACTAAACTCATCGCTCCCACTTTTCATTTTACAGAATTCACTGAAGTATGTTGGAGCTTACTTTGTTACCTCCTTAGGTGCAGCATACGCTGATCGGTGTTTGTTGGTTCTAAAAGACTTGTCAACTTCTGCGGTCGTACGGCAGGGTCACGTACTGGTGTACCAACCGGTTGTCATAGGGGTGATAGAAACAACCCTCTTTTTTGTACTTCACCAAACATCACATCAAAATTAGTGAGAATGTCTTTGTACACCTAATATTGAAGTGATCCCTGGACGCACCAAACTGTTGGTCTCTCTCTCTCGTTTATGCCGATACCACACACGAAAGAATTGGTACAACACAATCGCCCAACAGGTTCCGTGGAAAGGCCAACATGAGAACTGGCAAATGGAAAATAAAACGTGTTGACAATATGATTGAACGTCCTGATTGTTTCGACTCTCCTAGTCGAAGTGCATGAGACGATCTTCAGCGATAGGACTCCACGCTCAGATTTGCTAACTGAACTCGCCTTTTACAGCTTAGGAGACCTAGCTTCCGGACTTGTGTAAACTCGAGAGAGAAATGTCGACGGTACACGTAACTACCAACCAGAACACTCGAAACCCGGAAAATAATGGCTGGCCTACAGCGAAATTCATCTCCCGTCGGAGCCAAAGACAACCATGCCTTCAACACCTACCAATTTCTAATTCAATAGCTTAGCGGCATAACGCATACACTTCGGGAGGTAAATACGTTGCCAGGTAGTGACAGTGTCCTGAGTAGAGCTTGACTGAATTCAGTGCGGCTTGAGAAAGTAGATGCGGTAACAACACTAGGATGAGCTACGGTGGAATGTGCTCAGCTTGCCTTGACATACATCAGAGGTTTTAGTGCGGGGGTTTCGGCGATTACACGCGCAGCTCGAGCTGTC
>CALYDF020009027.1:0-11119 GCA_944474145.2 Dicrocoelium dendriticum
AGTTCTGTTGTAGCGACCTGGTGATACCCCGTATGACTGTATAAATTGTTCTAAAACATATTCAAATTATAGCTTTCTTATGTAATAGGGAATTAGGCGGTTTGCCTGTTGGAACGTCGTTCCCGTTTGCTGGGAGCAAGTTCAAGTTCAAGCGGGACTGGAACAATAGGATTATCCCGTGAGTGTTCCTTCTTCGGAGGGTCATTGAACCAGGAGTTGGCGGAGTTTAAAACACTGATAGACCTAAAACAAAGACAGCATCACACCCTGTCCAACCAATTATTGCCCACGTATCCTGCCCTAGCAGTCTCTGCTGGGTCGGTTACGTGAAGTAAGAAAGAGAAAACGTAGACTCAGAAGGCAAAAGAGAAGGTGGAAAGGCCTAAGCAAGTAAAATACCAAGATATTTGAGTCATCAAAAAAGAACTGAAAAGTGAAGGTGAGTCAGTTAGGAAAAAAGAAAAGTTTGCTTTTGCAACCCAAGCGCATCGAGCTGGCGCGCAAAACCCTTAACCGTAAGTTCCCTAACCACGTGATCTGGAAGCGAATTCCGGCGATCTATAACTCGGCGCGACGGACGAGTTTCCGTCATAATCCTATCAGACCGTGGTTTATGCAGTTTCAGTGGGTGATCGCGGAGACTAGGTAACGTAGCGGGACTATATAGCCCTAACAAGTCCGGGCCAATCTTACCCGTCAAAATACGATAAGTGAGAATCAGGTCCCCTCGTATCCTTCGGTAGTGCATAGAGTACATCCCAAACTGAGCAAGCGTTCAGGATACGTCGGTCCCCGTAGACCATGCACTAGCCGAGTGCCCACTCGTAACACCCTCTCCAAGTCCATTTTGTCTCGGTTAAGACAGGGTGGACAAGCCTGAATACAATATTCCAGGTGGGGTCGGACGAATGCCGAAAATAGCTTCACAAACAAATTGGCCGTTAAGATTCCGAAAGAGCGGCGGATGAACCACATCATACGAAACCCTCGACAAGCAGCCTTCTTCCAGTTGTCTCCAGAATGAAGTGCTGATGCGTGTACGACTCCTAAATCAACCTGCTGAGTGACAACAAGGAGTTCACCACCGCCGACAACATATCGGGTGGGAGGATTTGCAGCTCCGATTCGGAGAACAGAGCACTTCGCCCTATTTATGGGCATCAACCACAAGATAGACCATTCCCAGAGCCTATCCAAGGCATGCTGAATTGCCTCAGGACCCCCCCGGGATATCCACAATATTCCAGAGCTTAAGGTCGTCAGCAAACATTAGTGATGACACCCCTAGCTCTCCCGGCAAGTCATTTACATAGATCGCGAACAACAATGGCCCCAATACCGAGCCCTGCGGAACGCCACTAAGGACAGCTTGCCTGAGCGAAAGGCTACGCCCCACCCGCACGCACTGTTCCCTGTCCTCAAGGAAGGCAGACGCCCACTGAATTGCGCGATCAGATATTCTGTAAGACCTCAACTTTAGTGAGAGCCGAAGATGTGGAACAGTGACAAAAGCTTTCGAAAATTCCACAAATAACACGTCTACAGCATGGTCACTGTCTACCGCTGCCGCTCAGATTTCATGAGTTACAAGTAGATTAGTCTGACATAAAAATCCCTTGCGGAATCCATGTTGCGCAACATGATCAACGCCTTTGGCGCGCGACTCGACAGCGATCGACGCCCCGTCTACGCACTCGACGCCAACGACATTCTTCCTAGCTAGCTAGCTCTCTTCTGGTGCCTTATTTTTAGCATTAGCTAACTCTCCTCCCTTCCAATAAACTTTTTTCCTAGCTTACTTTTGTGTGTTTTACCCATCGCTTTTGGTTGGCCGTCTAGTCTCGTACTGATTCAGCTTCATATGGACTGGAACGTTAGGAAAATCCCTTAAATGTTCCTTCTTGAGCAAATCGTTGAGTCAGGAAATGATGAGGTGCTAGGTCATGATAGATCTAAAACGGGACACCCGAAACACACTGAGCAACCAATTACCGCCCACGTTCCGTGCACTAGCCTTCCCCGCTGTGTAGGTCTCTTGAAGTAAGAAAGAAGTAGAAAGTAAATGGAAGATAAAAGGGAATGAAAGTCATTAAAATGAAGGAGAACATCAAAGATGGAAGAAAATGACAGAATAAGAACTAAAAGTTTGAAGATGGATATGGTCGGGAGAAGTGAAAGTTTTCGTGTTGCCACCCAAGAGCGTCTAACTGACGCTCGAACACCTTAACCGTAGGTTCACTGACTAAATTTTTGGAAGCGAGTTCTAGCGCTCGATAACTCTACGCGATAACCGAGTATCCGCCCTGATCCGGTCAGAACGCGGCTCGTGCAGGGGGCTGTTTGATAGCATGAACAGAAAATTGTTTTGCTTCGGGACGTTCCGTGTTAAAAATCGTACATAGCAACGAGTTACCTAGCGACGCTGCCAAGGAGGATGAAGGTCCAAAAAGTGGGAAATAGGTGGATGGTGTGTGGGGAATGGGGTTGTGCGTTAAGTAGGATACCATCGAAATGATAACCGGGAATGTTGCGTGTGCATGCTGTTTGTTTTGTTATTTTGGCGGCCATACTTGGTTTTCTGCTATCGCGATGGTTGTGGATGACAGTGAGCTGTTCAGGTCTTTGATTGTTGGGTAGTATGGAAGTGTTGAAGACATGAACGAGCATTTAGGACGCTTTAGGATTGAAATAGTGACTTGTTTTATCCGTGCTTTTTCCAAGTCTGCTGCTGCGTACCAGCGTGGAAGGCGGAAGCAGTTGCCGGATGGTGACGGATCCGGTTACATCCTGTACCGTTGCGTACATTGTCAAAGTTCAGGATCGCGTGGCAAGTGGTAAGTTAATATTTATGTAACATGGAGACTAACTAATGTAGATACAAATCCTACAATCGCAAGGTGCGATTCTCCGTGGTTTGGAAGGAAGGAAAATATGTCGCGCGAAGTTACTTCATGATTTTCACTTGGGTAACCCCTGGTTGTGTGCACGCAACCGTCGGCATTCTCCGCGGCAAGAGAAGGAAGTTCTGCGTTTGATGGGCAGTTTCCATAGCACGCCTGATTTGCGGCGCTTCATTTAGCAAGAGTATAGCAAACGTGTAACCCGTATGGACCTCAGCAATTTGCGCATTCGTCATCGAAATGCAACCGCATGTGAAGTGTCGGATGTGGCAATAATGTTGGAAGCGCATGGTGTTTGCTGATTGGTGTCGGAGAGCAGTCAGACTCGTTATGTATTCTTCTCCCTATCGCTAACTTTCTTAAACGAATTTTCAGCGCATTCGCATCCCTTGATTTTCCGCCGCCATTACGATCTTCCACATTTTAACCACTACCTCAGTAAAATGTTTACACATCATACCTCATGTATTCTATTAAACAGTATACTTTAATTTATGCTACCTATCCTTAGTACTATGAAAGCAATTTATTCAAGTCAAAAAACGGATGTACCAGTTGCCATCAGAAAAATTTGAATTTAACGGCGTACTAGTCACCAAACGGTCCCACCTACTGGATATATAACGCACGATCATCGCGCTATAATTGGTGACCCTGAAAATGTTTTTGGTGGGTTTGATACTAATATTTCTTTTTAGATCTGGTACGTGGTGGGTCTTCGTCTGGCAAGCGTTTTCCCTACAAAAAGCCACAAATGTCTGTTTAACAACACTGCGACGTGGCGGATGTGACTCGCCACTCAATAAAGTCACCGCCCCTAACACATTGGCAAGTTGATCGACACCACATTTACAAGTTCTGTGCATATATCGGCTCTCACATGAACACGCCTACATATCTGACTAGTGACATACCACTATTCTTAAGTATTTTCCACCCGTTTCCTCATACTTCACTCACTGACCTACATTGCTTACGGGACCTCATCGGACTAGTTCCTCATCAACATACCATATAAGTGGTCTGATCACTATTTTTACCTCTCGCATTCTGTGTACATAGACTACATACAACCTTTGGGCTCTATGGGCCCACACTACTGTCTTCAACTTTACTACTCCCACTGTTGGTGCTGCTTATTCCGCTATCATGTACAATAATGCAATGTGCTGATCATGCCTAAAAGGCGTGTCTCGCTTTGTCGAGAATAAAATATTTATTTATTTATTTACTTATTCTGTCTACTTTTCTACTTTTACTTTAACACTTGCGTTCACTTTCACACGCTCCGTAATTTTTTACCTTGAAGGTCATTCATCTAGCTTCTGACGATCAGGTTAGTGGGTTCCGTTTTCCTATCCCGCCTTTCCGAAAGACTAACCCTAAGACCTGGTTTAGTCAGCTAGAATCCATCTTTTCGTTACATGGCGTTAAGTCTGACGGTGTCAAATTTCACTGCGTTGTCGCAGCACTTCCAGCGCAAGTCGCCGATAACCTCGACGACATCTTGGAGCTTCCTGAATATCAGAAGAGTTACGGCGACCTTAAGGCCGTAGTCCTAACGCGATTTGGCATATCAGCCCATGCTCGCGTTACGCAGCTTCTTAACGAAACCGAGCTAGGTGATCGAAAGCTTTCTCAGTTGCTGCACAAGATGCAGACTCTAGCTAAGCCTCTCTCTTTTGGCGACTCTTTTCTTAAAGTGATGGGGCCTAGTAGCCTGCCACGTGACATGCGTTACCACCTGAATGCAAACGATGCACTTCTTCCTCAGCTCGCCGACATTGCCGACCGTATTTGGGAATCCAATGCCCGAGTACCTCATGTTCAGTCTAGTTCCAGTACGGAGGTAGCAGAACTAAGAGCGCAAGTAGTGGCACTTACCAACCGACTAGAGAACCTAACCCAGTCCGGATCCAACCGCCGAAATCGTTCCAGTATTCGTACTAGTCCTAGATCACGTTCGAAATCTCCCCTACGTTAAGCTGTTGTTGGCACCTTAAGCGATTTGGTCATCAGGCCAAATCGTGTCACCCGCCTTGGTCCTTCAGGCGCAAAGCCCGGGGAAACGGGCCGGCCAGCACATAGGGGCAACAAACGTTGCTGGCTGCCCCAGTCGCCTTTTCTTTGTTACCGATCGTAGTACGGGATTACGCTATCTCGTTGACACCGGCGCAGAAGTCAGCGTTGTGCCACGTGATTCTAATGATGTTTTCGAAGAGGCGGCTGGTTCCTTACGCGCAGCAAACGGCACCACCATTCGCGTGTATGGTCAACGCTCGGGGACGATTAGGTTAAACCTGCGACGTTCTTTTAACTAGCTCTTTCTCGTCGCAGATGTCCAGACGCCAATTCTTAGCCTTGACTATCAGCAGCACTTTGATTTGCTTGTTGATGCGAAGCAACACCGTTGGATCGATCGTCAAACAAATCTGGCAGTTATAGTAACTTTGATCGTCATTTTACACTCTAGCCTGACTTATCTGGTTCTGGCTGTACGGCCTCCTGCCTTCTGAACTCGCTCGAACTTCTGAGTTCTAAATAATCTAGTCTCTGCAGGCGCAATGCGCTGTCTCCCCCGCCTCCAGAGCACTGCTGCTCATGATTCATCACTAGTATATCCGCTTTTATCTTTAACACTTCTATCCTGTTGACGCTCTGTTAACTTTCTGACATTTATAATACGGCTTTCTCTCCATGAGCCGATATCCTCCTCTCACCTCCATGGTCTCCTGCTTTCCGAATACTGAGCCCATACTTTTGAACCATCGACTGGTCCAAAGGTCTGTTCGCAACACCTCGAGATTTTTGTAGGCTCTTCCACTTCCCCTTAAGTGTCTCCTTCACGATTACATTCTTTCATTTTCGCGCTCTGTCTGCCTTCCTTTATCCATTGGACGGATAACGCTTCGGGCCTGGATCCACTCTAGCCTGGTCTGACCAGTCTCCTACTTTTTGACTGTTTCCAGAAATCAGAGACGCACGTATTCTAGGCTGTGCAGTCAAAACACACCCTGTCCCTCAGCCTGAGAGCTTCGTTTGATATGCTAACGGGCTTTTTATATAGCCTCCGTAGTCCCGCAAATTTACTTTCCCTTGACCTTCACTACTTTTACCCCCACTTTAATCTGAATGCCTAGCTTCATCTTGCTGACTTATCCAGTCTCATCTAAACGCACTTTTGATTTCTGACCCTCCCCAAACACTCCTGTTTCATCTTCAATCTTTCATTCGTTACTGATCCGTGTTTCGCTCGACTCTCGTCGTATTTCGCCACTTATGACATACGTGTATATGCGATATTTAAATAACAATTACATGTATAGGGGTACAATAGTTCAGGCATCGCCGCAATTGATTGACTGCATTCCAGATGCATTCCTTTCTTCTGTCTGTGTGGCGATCTCCGTTCGTTTCCTTTTTTCCCGAGTCTGTCACAGGTACGGCGACACGCACCCAAGGATTGTCCTCCGTTTCGACAACAATACAAGGCACACAGTTCCTCTACCTGGACATGAGCGGAAAATTATCAACTTTTTTGCAACTTACTAACCGGAAAAATCAACAAATTCTTCCGCGGAATGAACCACTGAGTCCAATTTACCTAACAATACCTCTTCCACATATCTCTTGACTGGAGGACTTTCGACTACGGAAGTCACATTCTCCTGCCAATACAAAGCATGAACAATCGGTCATTCTAAGCTCTTCAATCCGCTTTGACCGCTCAAATGGCCGTGGTTTCCCTTATTTCTAATCAATTTCACTACATGAAAACCCTCAGAAACGTTATGATCACGATGTTGAGTTCCTTCAGGGGCTCGTTGATAAACTGTTGGATGTGGGTGAAGGCAGCATAACGATAAAACAAGTAGTCCGACTTGGTCAGCATACTAACCAATCATGTCGACCTTTAAGAATCACCTTTGCTGACCACAGCACGCCACAACTCATTCTGTCTCGTCTCTCCAGGCTTAAAGGCACCAGGGTTCACATCCGCCGAGACTTGGAACCCGAAGAGAGGAACCGCTTGAAGACTGCGATCTTTGAGCTTAAACGCCGTACAGAAGAAGGCGAAACTGATCTGCACATCGTAAATTTTCGAGTGATCAAGAAGGGTGCACGAACCCGTATCAGTCGGTTGATCAACCTCAAGGCACGTCCCGCGGTGCCTCTCAGGACCTCCGTGTTGCATTCACAAACATCTGTAGCCTTATGAACAAACGGGATGAGCTGTGTCGCTTCGTTGCCTCTGAGCGACCAGACGTCGTAGGACTGGCGGAGACATGGCTAACTTCTGAGGTAATGGCAGAGGAAGTCGATCTCAGTGGCTACTCATGCTTTCGCTGCGATAGAATATCAAATCCTCGTGGTGGTGTCTTACTTTATATACGGTCTTCCCTGCGTGGGAGGCTTGTAAGCGTGTACCGAAGTGAAGATGGACTGTGTGAACAGGTATGGTGCTCGATCAACCTCAGGCGCGGCAAGCTGACAGTAGGTGCATTCTACCGTAGCCCTCTGAACCGCTCTTTAGATTGGCTACCGCATCTTCGGAACAACATGAGTCGTCCATGTTTTCTACTCATGGGTGACTTCAATTGTCCCCACATTCAATGGCCTGAAATCCAACTCGTGCCCGGGTATTCTGAAGTCGAATCAAAGTTTGTTGATTTGTTGCTTGAAACTGGGGCATCGCAACACATATACCAACCTACGCGCATGACGGCGCGTTCGAACCCATCGTGCCTTGATTTGATGGTGACAAATTGCGAACAGCGGTTGCATGACATACGAATCCAGGAGCCCCTAGCTAAAAGCGACCATTCCGTGCTGATAGCCACTATGGAACTGAACTTGCCGAGTGTATCTCCGGTGGAACCAGCTTACAACTACTGGAAAACTGATTTCGATGGATTAAATCGAGCAGCGAGCCAAATAGATTGGTCTCTACCGCATGTTACATCTGTGGAGGACGGTTGGACAGTAATGAAGGAAGGATTGGCTTTGCTTTGTTCTCAGTTTGTGCCGTTGAAATTTCAGAAAGTCGGGCCAATCAAACCACACTGGTTCGACAAGGAATATGGTAGGCTGGCTCGGTTACGGCGAAGAATGTGGGACGCATTTCGCCTCTCTGGCTCCGCCACTGATTACGAAGCATATAAAAGACAGCGAAATATTTGCAACAAAGTGAAATTGATAAAGCGCCGGAAGTTCGAAGAAAAGCTTGCAACTGACGCGAGGATGGCCCCAAAGAAGATCTTTGCTTACGTGAAACGCCGTTTGAAGCCAAAAGGTGACGTGTCATGTCTGGAAGACGCGGACGGACACCTGCTAACTTCCAGTTCCGATCGCGCGTCCGCACTGGCCGCTCACTTCGCTTCCGTGTTTGCAAACGACGCGGCGTCCGTACCCATCTCAGCGAGTAACATTCCTGTAGAACTCAACAGTTTGGTTTGTGATGTCGACGAGGTGCGCCTGCTACTTGCGAACCTTGACGGTACCAAGCCTGCAGGGCCTGACGGGCTTCATCCGCTAATTATCAAATCACTAGCTGCCATTATCTCGCCTGTGGTTACGGATCTATTCAACAAATCATTGTCTGAGGGCTCATTGCCAAACGACTGGAAGCGCTCGGTGGTGAGGCCGATCCCGAAAGGTGGCGACCCCAGTAAGGTGGATAACTACAGGCCAATTTGTCTTACACCCGTTTTGGCCAAAGTGATCGAGAAGATAGTAAAAAAGCGTCTAATACATCTGTTACAATCGAAAGAAATTCTGACACCGGCACAACACGGATTCAGGATGGGATATTCTTGTGTTACAAACTTACTTGTGACGAGACAGGAATGGTTGCAAGCACTGAACCGGGGAAAGTCCGTCGACGTAATCTACATCGACTTCAGCAAAGCATTCGACAAAGTCAATCATGAATTGCTTCTAGACAGATTAAGGTCGTGTGGTGTCGGAGGATCGTTACATCGATGGATCCATGAATTTCTCGTTGGAAGAAAGTGGAGGGTACAGGTGGACGGCCATCTAACCGATTGGTATCCCTCGACCAGTGGTGTACCTCAAGGTACGGTACTGGGACCCACTCTGTTTCTCATCCACATCAACGAGCTGCCCCAGCTTCTACGGTCGCCGTGTGCACTGTTTGCGGATGATCTCAAAATTTGGCGAGAAATTAATACTCTCGATGACTGTGACATTCTCCAACAAGACCTCGACCGCCTCGCAGTATGGTCTGCTGAAGTCCACCTACCGGTCAACCCGGTCAAGTCCCTATTCATGAGTCTCGGGAAGGCTGTTCACGGACGAACGTACACCCTAGACGGCCAACCACTGCATCCCACACCTTCCGTGAAAGACCTAGGTGTACTCTCACGCTGCGACTTGAAGTCCGTCGACAACACCAACAAACTGTATCGAAACGGACTGCGCATGCTCTGGGCGCTGAAACGCAGCTTCTGCACTTGGTCTGAGGACGTCGCCACTCGCCTCTTCTCTTCCATCGTCAGACCAATGGTTGAGTACGGCTCGCCTGCATATTGTCCGATCACTCGCGGCGAAGCGCAAAAGATCGAACGAGTACAACACATCGCCACCAAGTTGATCCCCAGCTTGAGAGGCTTATCGTATGAAAACCGGTGCATGAAACTTGGGCTCTACACCTTGTCATATCGCCGTATTCGAGTGGATCTTATCATGACCTACCGTATTTTACATCTCGGTCATTTCCCCATGCTAAGGTCGTTACTCCACTTGCGAGTACCATGCACCACACGTGGGCACAGGTACAAACTCGTGGTACCTGATCTGAAGAAAATCCCACACCCCCTGTGTTTCGAGCGGAGGGTTGTGCACGCCTGGAACAGTCTGCCAGAACACGTCGTCGAGGCCGAATCTGTGCAGAAATTCAAATCTTTGTTGGATGTACACTTCGCTAACATACGTTTCAGAGAACGGTTGCCACTTGACAACGATATCACCCACTTGTGACTCACTGTGTAAACAAGCATTTTGTGTGCTACAGAAGGAGTTGCTGAACCATCTCAGGATAACCACCGGACGTGTTTATTTATTTATTTTTTTAAAATGTTTTTTGATTATCACCCGATGGAGTTGTACAGAATTATTTTCTACTTGCTCCAAAATACAGTATTCAGTATTTAGTATTCAGTATTCAGTCCCGACGACCTTCTTCGCAATCTCTGAAGGGTGGTACTAAAGCATTGGCGAGCGCATTGTTAGAATGCTCTAAGTGCTGTTAAGAAACAGTTTGACACGTTACTACAATACGCCTACTTGCGATTCGAATTGTCGGCGCGTGCTCTTATATTTTCTACGATCCCGTTGTAAAAATTGATCGAACCGCGTAGCTAAACTGTAACTCACTCTGTCACGGAACATACGTTTTGATTTATATATAGTTGTAGTGTAAATTAGGCTTTTCTTTATTAATAGCACACCATATTTACCCAGATTGCTTTCATCACTAAATCGCATCTCACTAATATTTGGGGAATAATTTATTAGCTCAGCAACCTTTTTGTTATAGAACTCCTCCTACCCATTGCTCTGTGTGAGCAAGTTTACGGAGGGAGATTGACGGTGCATGCCTTGTAATGCATGTACCCATACGGTCACACTTTGTGTTCTGAGAGTCACGGTTCTTTTACGGTTGATTCTCGCTCTGGATCAATCGACGAACGCACTACTCGGCACCCTAAGTCAGGTAAACTGGCACTCTACACTCTGTTACTTAGGTCAGATTTTTATTAATTGACCATAGCTCTAAGTTATTACTGTATCTCGTTGCTTTACCTATGGTGGCATCGGTTGCGACTCTGTGGGCTATGACTGGAATTGCAGGACTTGCTCGTTGTAGTAGGATACCTCGGTCTACTCAATCAGTGGATTCGATCAATAAACTATGACTTCGAGATTAGACACCTCTTTCTTGTATGAATTAGTGTTAGTTGTGTTTTGCATTAAAGTATGCATGGATGCTAGGTACGCGCTGCGCATCAATCGGCAGTCTGACTGATGTACGCTGCATTTGTGTGCTAATGATGTGACATTTTAGGCCCAGAATTGAGTTGCGGTAGGCACTGTGGTTGTAAATCTGTATGCTTTTTCGTGGAACTGGTGATAATTTCCCATGTCTTCCTTGTTGCCACGTGGCCGACTCAGTTATCCACAGTACTGCGGTGTCGATT
>CALYDF020009028.1:0-11110 GCA_944474145.2 Dicrocoelium dendriticum
AACAGGGAATCTTTCGCTGAACCAATAAAAGTTTCCCTGCAACTCGATCTGTCTTCTGGAATCGCTCTCTGGGCTCCCGGAATAGGCAACCCTCTAAAGTATGTACGTGTATTCATTTGTCTCTTGCGTAATCTTAGTACTTTCCTTGTGTTTTTGTTCACCGTTTATCTTTTTGATCCACATTTCGGAAGTAGCGGCTGTGTAGTTCCGCAGCGTAAACATGCTTACTTTGGCTGTTCCAAGTTGCAAGGAACACAACCCGGAGTTTTGTTTTACCATATTTAAGATCGAACTGAAAAATAAGGGCCGTACTACGGACCATCCGAGGTAAAATCAGCTCGTCCCATGCCTTCCTCCGTCAGTTGTGCCGCTGGTTGAGGACGTTCTACTATGTCCATTAAACGAGGTAAACTACGAAACGATGAAGCAAGCGATTCTAAAGGGGTTACAACCCAGCGCACCAGTTCGAATTGAACAGCTCAATGGTCTTAAGCTGAGAAATTGCAAGTCGTCAGCTTTGATCCGCGAAATTCAGCGTATTGCTAGTTCCCTTATTCTTGAGCGAAGAAATGACAAAGGAGCTGTCGCTTGCACGTCTCCCAGTGCCATTGCCGGTAATGCCCTCCATGTTTCTGGATACGCCCCGGAAAGAACTAGCTTTCAAGGCTGACGCTGCGTTCAAACGTCTTCCGCAGCAGACGACCAGTAAATCCGGTGACATACACAAACCAATGAAATCCGGGTTTCATCTTTGCTCCAAGTCGGCAAGCCGATCTGAATCTAAAGAGGAGGAAATTATGCTATTTCGCAGCAGAATAGTAGGAATGATGGCTTCAGAGCAGCATGTGCCACGGTCAGATGCAGACCACGTTTTGGTTACTGTTCATTGCGGCTCGTCTGTGCCTGCACTGAGTACCTCTCATTCGACACGAAAGCGCAACATTAAGCATGCACGTTCTCAGTCAGATCATACCAAACCCGTCGAAGAAGTATGTTGGTATCGCCGCCAGTGAGGTGGATGAGCTAGACGTTATCGTGCTTCCTTAATTAGGCACGACCCGGCCGCTTCAGGGAAAGCGAATAGCCCGCATACTAGCACGACCAACGAACCCGTTAATAACCAAAAATCGCTAGTTTTACGTTAAGGATCGACGTTCTTCTATTACGTTCCTCCTCGACAGGGGCGCGGAAGTCAGCGTCATCCCAGCGACCGCTAACGGCAAGCACTCAGAGCCTATGTACAATCTGCGTGCGACCATCGGTTCTCCCATAGCTTCATTCAGTCAGCGCATGATAAACCTGGACCTCAATATTCACTGAGATTCTCAGTGGGTCTTCATGGTTGCGTCAGTACCCCACGCAGTTATCGGTATCGACTTCCTCCGACATTTTGGGTTGCTTGTTGATGCTGGTCGCCACAGACTGTTAGACGGCCATAGTAAACTAGGAGTCGAAGGCGTTCTTACAAAAATCCCGATAATCAGTCCCGTTTTTCGAGTCGCCGATGTACCTGCAGCTTATGCGAACCTACTGTCTGAGTACGCGCGACTGGTACGACCAACTACAGACGTTCTACCAGTCACGACAGAGGTCGTTCACCACTTAGTCACGCGTGGTCAACCAGTTAGCGCACGTCCAAGGCGGCTTGCTTCTGACAAACTACGTGCAGCACGTGCTGCATTTGACTACATGCTTCAGCTCGGTATCATCAGACTGTCCAACAGCCCATAGGCGTCATCTAGAGAGGTGAGTCCCGAGAGGTAGTCCCGAAGAAGGTCATGGGGGACTGACGTCCCTGTGGCGACTATCGAAACTTTAACACGGTTATCACGCCCGATGGCTATCCGATTCCAAACATCGTGGATCTCACCGTCAGTCTGGCAGGTAAAAATATCTTCAGCGAAATCGACACGGTACGCGCACAAAACCAAAGTACGGTAGCCGAAGCGGACAGCACAACAAGTGCCGTGACAACTCCATTTAGTTTGTTTGAATTCCTGCGCATGCGAATTGGTCTAAAAAATGCCGCGCAAACTTTTCAGTGCTTCATCGACCAATTTTGTCGTGGCTAAGACTTCGCTTACGCTTATCTCGACGACATTTTAATGGCGTGCTCTTCACGAGAAGAGCACATGCGCCCCGTAAGAACACCTTTTGATCGTTTACCTCAACACGGGGTGACGATCAACGTATAAAAGTGTTCGTTTTGGTGTCGATTAACTAAATTTCCTCGGACATCGTATCTCCTCTGCAGGCGTCGTGCCACTGTAGGATAAAATTCAAGCCATCATCGACTACCCAGAACCTCTTTCCTTCATACAGCTTAGACTTTTTGATGGGGTTGCCAACTTTTACTGACGGTTCATACCAAACTGCGCCTCGCTGATGCAACCCCTCACCGAAATTGTCTGAAAGAAACGCAAGAAAGTTGAAGTTCCTGCTGTGGCGCGTGCTGCTTTTAAGTCGCTGAAAGAGGCTATCGGCAACATAGCCACTACAGCGCATCACGATTCGGCCGTCCAGCTGTCCCTCAGTACTTACGCCTCGGACGTGGCAGTCGGCGCTGTGTTGTAGCAACGAGTAACCAACACGTGGCAGCCATTAGAGATTTTCTCTAAACCCCTACAATCTACCGAATCTCGCTACAGCACGTTCGGTAGAGAACTACTAGCCGTATATCTAGCGATACGTCACTTTCGACACATCTTAGAAGGCCTTTCCTTTGTTGTTTTCACCGACCACAAACTTTTAACTTACGTGCTCGGCTCGACTACCGACTGATACTCCCCTAGAGAGTCGCGCCATCTTGACCATATCGCCCAGTTTACGACCGATATACGGCATGTCTCAGGTGTGCACAACGCCGTCGCCAATGCACGTTCCCGCATCCAAGCTATCTCCGCTGACGCCGGCACTGCTATTGACTTGGCGGCCACGGCCACAGCACAACTCGACGTTAAGGTTAATCTACTACGCAGGTCTCCCTCATTGGATATACGACACGTTCCGCTGACTACAACTAACGGCCCTATACTCTGCCATTTATCTCTGGGCACGCCGCGCCCAGTCGTCCCACTCGAGTTTCGGCAGACCGTGTTCGACACGTTGCACGGCTTGTCTCATCCAGGCGTTCGTGCATCCGTTAAACTCGTAACCGCACGATTCGTTTGGCGCAATGTCAACCGGAACTTCCGTACTTGGGCAGCTGCTTGCCTTCCGTGTCAACGCGCGAAGGTGCACAGGTGCACGAAAGCCCGTTAGGCGCATTTCAGATGCCAGACTCACGTTTTCATCAAGTGCACGTGGACCTCTTAGGTCCTCTGCTGCCTTCGAAATGCTTTGTGTATCTTCTGACCTGCATCGATCGATTTAGTAGGTGGCCAGAAGCCGTCCCTATCCCAAATTGTTCCTCGGAAACAGTAGCGAAAGCTTTTTAGAACGTTGGGTTGCACAGTATGGCTGCCCCGCCATGGTGACCACTGTTCCTAAGTCACACTTTTCCTCCACGCTTGATTCTTTCATGAAGGACTTAGCTTGCGGCCAGGTCTAGACGACAGCGTATCATCCGGTCGCTAACAGCATAGTGGAGCGTGTTTACCGCCAGTTGAAGGCAGCGCTACCTGCGCACGCAGATCCTTTATGGTCTGAAACACTTCCCCTGGCCTTCCTACGCTTAAGAAACACGATAAAAACCGATTTCGATGCAACACCCGCGCAGCTAGTCTACGGTTTCACGCTGCGGTTGCCCGGACAGCTGGTCGCACCAGCCCAGTCTACTTCCACTTTTGACTACGTAACTTACACTGATCGATTGGCTCACCAGAGGCGTGAGCTACGTCCACCCGCTCCTCGATAGCAGAAGACACCAGTGTACGTGCCCGAGAAGTTGTCTACATGTTCACACGTCTTTCGCGCAGACGGTGTTCATCAGCCTCTTCAGTCGCCGTACATATGACCTTACAAAGTGTTACACCGCGCTAATAAAAAGTACACTATTGACCGCGGTGGCGGAGGTGAAGTCGTCACCATCGAGTGTCTAAAGCCCGATTTTTTGGAAGAAACCACCTCGCCTACTGCGCTAGTAGTGCATCGTGCGACATCATAACTGCACCAGCTTTCAGCATCATAGTGAGGTTCAACCAGACCACGATCTAGGTCTATAAGCATCAACCGTCCCGACATCTCCCGAATCTAGCCCGCCGCCTCCCACGACCAATCGCCGTGGTCGGGAGGTGCGCAAGCCCATCCCTTTTTCCGACTATGTAAAGAGTAAAAACCTTTAGCTTTGTAGATATTGTATATATTTGCCTCGTTTTTATGCGAATGATGTTATGAAAAAATCAAACACTTCGAAAAACCTGTTCTAAAAAATATTTTAAAATCCAGATATCTAAACACGCAGATCATTCCGTCGTTCTGGCGTTTTCTGCGCGCGTTTTTCTATTTTATCGTCTCTACATGCTCCAACCACCACACCCACACGAACAATTTTTCGAGGAATAGTGCAGTCAACGAGGATCCTGACGCGAACACTGCTTGTTTTTTTCCGCGGGACGAGAGTCACTTCTTCGTGAAACGACAGCCTTTTCTTCGTGGGACGTTGGTCGCTTCTCCGTGGGACCAGGTTCGTCTTGGCGCGAGGTGGGGTGTGGCGGGAGGAGAGAATACTCCCAAGCACACCGTTTGTCAGCAGCAGAGAGTGAGGCTCTGTCGACCTTTTTCTGCGCTAGACAGTTGTTTGTAATCAGACAAGCCCGCTCTAACGTCTCGCCGAAATGCACCCTGTTCTGCAATCAATAAATAATAAGGCACAAACGACACAGCGGACTCCGAGTTCCGGCGAACCCCCATTTGATACGAAAGCTTGCTCATGCTTACTCGGCCCGATTTTGCCCTACAAACCTCGATTCATCAGTCATTTTGATGTCGAAGGCTTTCTAAGTTCAGCCTTCTAGGGGAGCTCTGTAGCGCCCAAAAAGATAACTGCCATCTTTTATGTACTATTTAATTGTTGACTAATCGTACCTTATTCTTTCTTGTTTTAATATTCCTTACAACCGGTTCGACACTCGACAGTCTTGTAAATTCCCGCGCTAGCGTGTACTTCTTGCCTTGCTTCATCCGTCCGCATCTTCTTGTAGCCCTCCGAACACAGTCCGCTGTGTCCGACTCCAATTGCCTTCTGATAGCCGCACTTACTTCCGCGCACCGTCTCGGACTAGTATTTACTAGTCCTACACTTCCTAATTTCAGCCTTCTAGGGGGAGCTTTGTAACGGCCAAAAAGTTAACTATTATCTTTTATGTACAATTTAACTTGTTGACCAATCGTACATTATTCTTTAGTGCTTTAATCTTCCTTACAACCGGCTTTTTGCCTGACTGCTTTGTATGTTGTCACGCTGACGTTTTGCTCCTCTCATGCTTCATCCCTCCACCTCTTATGATGCCCATCGAACCTAGTCCGCTGTGTCCGACTTCAATTGCCTACCGATATCTGCGCTTCATTACGTGCAGCGTCTCGGACTAATATTTACTAGTCCTGCTCATTCCGCTCGCCGCTAGGAGTTAATCCGGTGAATGTTTCGTCGAGATGAGCCGCTTACTAAGCGGTTTCGATAGTTTTATCTATCCATATTTGAACTATTTGTTTGCATTTTAGCCGCGCGAGATTCTTAAGTTATAAATATGCACTGGACACAATATCCCTTGGGATCCTGTACCCAATACATACTACACAACGCAGCCGAATCAATAAAGAAATAAAGTTTTTTCTCGTCTTTGCGTGACAACTTATCGAGCGGGTTTACATTTAGATACAACAGCCTAAACTTATCTAAATTAGCAATACTGCCTTCAAAATGCAGAACGCTAAATTTTGTTGGACCAAACTGAGACGATCTGCGTACCACTTTATGCAGTCTTGCTATTCTGTCTTCAAGTTTTAACGCAGTCATCTCGTAACACTGTGATTAAAATCCCACATACGAACATTTTTGAAGAATAAACGTAAGTATTCGCGGATAATCGATGTCCACACTATATCGAAACATCTTGTCGTTTAGCAAAGCGTCTACATACTAAGCAGACAAGTCCGTTATGAAGTTACTGGCATCATTACGAAGTACAGGTTGTGTGGATGGATTGCAATCTGCAATATATATGTGGACCGACATTTTCATTGCATTGAACCTTGGTCAAATCGAACAGTGGTGTCGTAACCTCAACAGATGGGTATTGTTGAGGCTGCCCGTTTGGAAACCCTTTACCCCATGGTCGATTTCAAAATAGTTGGGCCTCGTCAAGTAGAGAGAGCAGACATTCGAACCCAGGGATTTTGGAATGTCAGTCGAAACCTCTACCTTTAAGTAGCAATCAACGCTTAAGAATTTGTTCCTTGAATGGATTACGGCACTATCTCAGTGTAACCCACGATTCGAATTGCATTGAAGCTATTTTCTTCATTTTGTAAGCACGGAGGATTATGAACCGCCTGGTGTGTGATACCACGTCACGACCCTATAAATACGTACGTTTACCTCGTTAAATGAGCAGTCTCAGTGCTAATGGAAGATTATCCTAGAGAAGACTCAGGTCGCCCATAGAAAAACTGATTATTATCTCTTGTGGTGTCTCTCCTTACAGCCTTTGAGCAGTTTTGCCACTACCTGATGGTATGCAGAGGCAGATGGTTTGTGCTTTAGGAGCTTTAACCGCAGTCGAAATGTATTGTTTTCAGATCAATCGTAAGGTAGCTGTTGTTATTTTTGGCACCAGCAGATTACGCCAGTAATTGGTAGGCCATACCTTCGTAGTTCCCAAGATAACAATTCCCTTATCGCGCTAATGCGACACGAAAATGGAATTCATCAAATGGCCTCTCCCAGAAGGGTCCGCCAATCCCTCATCCTATCCGCTTATGCATACCAAATTCGGTATATGCCTGGCCGACAGAATACCAATGCTGAAGTTCGTAAGCGACCTCCCTTACTGGATGTACCGTTGAAGTAAATTAATCCGTAAGAGCATGGAAATCCAATTTAATTGTTAAACAAGCTTCCTTTGACATCCAAAGGTACACGACGGAAGATTGTTGGAGATTCGGTATTAGCGCTTAGAAAGCGGTACTTGCAAGTTGGCTGACCCGAAAACACACCCGCTGAACTTATGAATTTTCGCAACAGGATAACAGAACTCAGTCACCAATACGGATGCTTTTGTGATGCTTGCGCGTCCTGGTCCCTAAAACACTACGATCGATGCGGACGAACTTCCCGATTCGCACACAGGAATAGCTAAAATAAAAACGCTTTCCAGTTTCTATGTATGGTGGCCCAAATCGGTTGGCGATAATGCGACAAAATCTGAGTGTTGTATCCTCTGTCAAACACCTCGCAACGCTGCCCCTCGGGTACCGATGCAGCCTAGGAAATGTCCAGAAATGCTCTGCGAAAATGCCCACATAGACGTGTTCGGTCCATTAGTAAGTCAGATGATCCTGTGTTCATTGCTGCTCCTTCGAACTGGATTGACGCTCACATTCTGAGCACAGGGATGCCGGCTATCCCACTAATCAAATTGCGCACTACCTTTGTTACCTTTGGACTCCCGGAAGCACTACAGTCGGGGTAGTGGATCTGAGTTTAGCAGCGCAAATGTTTCCACAATTCTGCCTTCAAACGGAATTAGACATATAACTAATGCTCCTTACCGTCCACCTACAAACGGTTTGACTGAATGGGCGTGCAACCAGTGAAAAATATACTGATTAAACCAACGAGTGCGCCACTTTCTGTGCCTCTAGGTTGTGCTCCTTAGGCTTACCGAAATATAATGTACGTTATCACCGGGAGAAGTCCTGTGTACGCCACTACACGTTTTCGCAACCGATTGCATCGGCAGGGTTTCCATCTTCTTCCTTAGGGGTACCAGTTTCTCCGTAACGCTCTTAACCTGGTCCTTTACGCTATCAAATTGCAACCAGCGAGTGCAAACTACTTTACACCCTGCTGCACATTGAGTGAAAAATCGCAATTAAACCAATGGCATCTCACTCTGTGTATGCAGCTGTTAATACTATCGGCTGAAATGAGATCGGCCATTAAACAGTGCGCATTTTTACTTCCGTTTGCGTCCCTTGAATCAAAGTTGACAGCGTAGTGAACCATTTTAAAACATCTTTGGGGTGTGCATTGCAAATACACAAATTGCAACCTTACAATTGTTGTCCTTTTCTTACACCTCAGCATATGTGTGTAGTTTAATTTTGCCTTGTTATGCCCTTGGTACACAACCACGTACATTATAAAGCAATACGGTGACACCTGTTAATTCGCGTAACTGTGGTTAACCGAAGCACTGTCCTAGAGGATCATAAGCACGCATTTTACCTTTGACGTGCTGTACGCTGCTGTCTGTCTTACTGCTGAACAGGAACACAGACTGATGGGATTATTTCGGTTCGCTGTTGGGCGACTTTGAGGCTACGTCTGCAAACCCAGTCGTAAGCCATTTATGTACATTTAAATTTACTGTTAAAGAACCACGTTTACGATTTCCGCTACACCGAGCTTTGCTCGTTTTGTCCTGAGAACGAAGCAGTGCTTGAGATGAGGCTTATCGAGGGCAATATTGCATCTACCGGCACTTACACGAAGAACATGATTTCCTTAAAGAGGAATTTGAAAACCAAATAAATGCAGTTGTTTTCTTACACTGTACTCTGGGATCTAAAGTTTCCGACATACAGAAACGATTAAAGAATACCTTGATTCTCACACTAGACAGGCTGATAGCAGTCAATTCCAATGTACGCGCATTTTTCTACAGAACTTTTGTGAAGACAGCTAATAGGCAGGGGTAACGACTGAGGACGGCAAATTAGTGAGACTTCACCTAGATCAAGTGCATCTAAGACTGTTAAATTCCGAGCTAATATGTGAAGCAACTGCCAAATCTCCAGCGTTTTGCGACATGCACATGACTCCTTGCCGGAGGCTGAAGCGCCGCTGCCTAGGTCATTCCGCGACCAGTAACTGGTCAACCGCTTTCAGCCTGGATATGTGTAACCGCCGAAAGTAGTAGCGATGTATCCGCAACTGGTTACCTATGCGTTACTTCGGCCGACCGCGCAGTGTATATGTGTGTGTGTGTTCATCAATACGAGTGTGTGGTTCGTCCCTTCACTGCTCTCATTGACAAATGCCCTCTAGTCATATGGCTGCCTGCTTACCCACCAAAAGCATGTAAACATGCATGACTAATTAGTATTACTTCTACTACTACACACTGGTTTCTGACTTCATTCTGGCGTAACAGTTTATAAGAACGTTGGCAGCCAAGAATACCTTGTAGATATCCGCAGGAGCAAAGCGTAACATATTAGACCGTAGCATGGTCAGGGAAGTATCCGTTCTGCAACGGTTGTCTGTCTGGCGAGCAATTTTACATCATCGTCCAGAATATTTGTCGACGCTCAGTCGGGTTTATCTGCCAAGTTGTAAATTTGATTACATGAGCACAAACAAAGTATAGCTGTAGGTCTGGGCGTCAACACCCGACATCCTATGTTGGTTCCAGAACTGTGCTACGCTTTCTGTTTCTACACAATATGTGTTGACAGCAAACAGAGCAAAACTGATGCGGAAAGTAAGGTGTGATAATCACTCAGAGCTGCGAATGTTCGCATTCAACAAATTAATAAAATGGAAGCGGAATGGAAAAATCATTACGAGTAGGATGAAGTACATCAAAAGTTGGCGCCCACAACTAAAGTAAAATGTGTTGGAAACAGATTCATTCCGTTTTGCTCAGGGTACATAAGCTACCATTTTGAAGACATTCTACGCGTCATTTGAGTTGTTTAATCCTGAGAAGGGGGAGGAATAGAATTTGAAACAGGTTATTTCATTGCAATTTTCCTAAAGAACGATTTATCTTACAGTAAATCAAGTACAGGAACTATAGACTGCAGAGGCTTAAGTTAAAAATACATAAAGGAAGAGTAAACATACCTTTACCTAAAGTATCGTGATACTGATACTGATTAGAAGCAGCGAGTAGAGCGCACTCTGTTTAGCTGCATCAATTGTCGCTCTTGGACATTAACGTATTAATTATCGTTCCTCTCTTTTTATTTTGCCTCTGCAAAGTGCTTGTCTAGAAGCTTCTTAAATTCGGCAACTGAGTTCGCCTCTATTACCGGCTGTGGCAGGTTGTTCCAGGTGTTCACCACTCTACGTTCGAAACAGAGTTGCTGAGCGACTCGCTTTAACTGCGGTACGATAAGTTTGTACCGGTGTCCTCGCGTGCAGCTTGGTGTGCGCAGATGAAGCAGTTGTCTCAACATTGGGTATTCACAAAGATGTAATATCCGGTGCGTCATGATTAGGTCAACCCTCAGCCGACGATACGCTAGGGTGTACAGCCCTAGTTTCTTACATCGGTCTTTATATGGCACACCTCGTAAGTTAGGAATCAGCCTAGTGGCTACATGCTGCACCCGCTCAAGCTTTTCTACCTCGCCCAGGGTGATGGGACAATATGCGGGAGAGCCGTACTCTATCATTGGTCGTATTATCAAGACAAAGAGGCGAGTGGCAATCTCTTCGGACCAAGTGCTGAAGCTGCGCCTGAGCGCCCAAAGCATCCGAAGGCTGTTTTGGTACAGCCTATTCGTGTTGTCAATGGACTTTAGGTCGCAGCGTGAAAGAACACCGAGGTCGCGCACGAAAGACGCGGGATGCAGCGGTTGATCAGCCACTGTGTACGTTCGGCTGTGCTCGCACTTACCCAACCTCATGAATTGCGACTTAGCAGGGTTGATCGGAACCTTAACCTCTGCAGACCATGTTGAGAGGCTGTCGAGATCCTGATGAAGTAAATCACAATCATTGAGTGTGCGGATTACTCTGCACACCTTCAAGTCATCTGCGAACAACCCACATGGTGATTGGAGTAGCTTAGGCACATCGTGTACATGAATCAGAAACAATATCGGCCCCAGTACAGTGCCTTGGGGCACGCCGCTGCTCGATGGAAATCAATTAGTTAGATGGTTGTCCACCTGGACTCTCCAATTCCGATCCACAAGGAAATTTCTGATCCATTTG
>CALYDF020009029.1:0-11095 GCA_944474145.2 Dicrocoelium dendriticum
GCGCTCATTGTTTAGAGTGATAGACCCTTCAAGGATGCAACAGTCGCAAGACATAATGCCTTCTTAGCCAAAAAGTTCATCACTCATCAGCGACGTCATGACTCAAGGGAATGTAAATCATCTTGAATGAGCAGTAATGTTCCGTGAAGCTCGTCATGACGAAACTTATAGAAGAGCTTGCTATCGTCAGCGAATAAAAATGGCCTACAGTGTTTTACTGATATGGTGATGTCATTGATATAGAGCAGAAAGTGAAAGATGCAGCACGCTCCCTTGAATGACTCCACTGGTGATTGAGCGTGGGGAAAAGCAATAATCACCTAAAGTGACTACCTGATGACGATCACTCAGGTATGACGATAGCCAACCTAATAATGGGTCTCGGATCCTAAAGCCCTCCAACTTTTGTAGCAGTCGTTTGTGCGGTACTCGGTCGTTTGCTTGGTGTATATCCAAGTGCAGTATTACTACTGCATAACCGGAATCCTTAGGTTCTTAAAAGTTGTTCAAATAATGTAATTTGCAGATGGTTCATGATGGCTTACTATAAAAATCCTGCTTGTACTTACTGATCAGGCCAAAATATCCGACAAAGTTCTTCATCTTCTTTTTAACTATTTTTTCGAATAACCGAGTGAGTACTGGAGTGTAGTGAATTGGCCGGTAGCTATCCATCGTTTGTTTGGGCCATCTTTTGTGCCAAGACACGATAAACGACGTTTTTCATCTATCTGGGTAGTGGCTAAATTCCGACCATAGGAAGACATGCTCATCAGGAGCAGCAGTACATCAGGCCCTCCTAGTTTAATGTTGGTTGGTGTCTGCAGATCACAGCCTGGAAGATGGCCTGAATGACTTGATTACTTGATGAATACCGTTGTGCGAAACATCGACCCTGCTTAAGAGGTTTGTTACGTTAAGCTCTGTGCACACAGGCACAGGGTCAGCTCCGGGACTCATGGAAGTCGCGGAACATCAATGAATGCCTTACCGACTGTAGCTGTATCATAAATTGGCGCGTACCGTCAACGATTTCAGTAATCCGATGAGAGCGGTCACTACGACGCAGTATTTTTACAACCTCCAGTGCTTTACAGCTAGTTCGAAAGGCTATACCGTCTTCATCTTTCGTCGTGTTAAACGCGCATTTTTGACACTAGTGCTAAATTCATGCATCTTTCGAGATGCGAGAGACATGAGCCCATTGTGGAGCAAGATGGGCTATATCGTGGTGGACTTGCTCAATATAACTGCTGCACAGCAGTGTAGACACCGGTAGAGAAGTAGAATACATCTCAGTTGGAGAAACGAATGTACTGCTGAAAGCATTCCAGTTTATTTTATGGGTTGCAAATGGCTGTGTAGAGGAGACTTTAGTGATCATTTTAATGCAAAAACTGAATCCGATCATTTTATGGTCGCTGCCAAGAAGAAGGTTAAAGATCTCGGTCTGTGGATTGGGTATCCCCAATGGGAATATTAAGTCCAATACATTGGCGTACATGGAGTTCCATCTGCGAGGCGATTGGTATTCGGGTTACACCTGCAATGCTGCAACGCGTAGCGCGTCACCCGACCTCAGTGCACTCCGGTGAACCTCGAATTCTTCGAGTAGCACTAAACTCAACGGATGAGACAGAGGCTGTCCTGCTCTCAGCAGTTCGTCTTTGCAACACACCGAGCGGAGTGCGCATATTACCTGACCTACCTTGGAAAGATCGCCCAAAAGAAGCAGTTGAGCAACGCGGTATTTCTAATAGGGATAGAAAGGAAACAATATTTGTTCATGGTGTTCCCGAGCTTCTGCATTCTTCTGATCACGATGCACAAACACATGATCCAGAGCAGTGTTGCTACATCCGCGAAGCACTCTCTGTTGACAATGTTATTGCCAAATTCCTGACAAGAGTTCCGTCATCACCTAACTACAAGAGCTGCGGTCCAAGGCTATTGAAAGTAATACTACACTCCGAGGGAATGACGCAAGTTCTGTTGGCTAGCTGGTTAAAGTTTTGAGCTAGGTTGCCAACAGGAATACAGCTAAAGGCAGCAGGCGAACGACCAAAAGTTGGAAGCAATTCAATGGAACTTGTAAACGTAACAAATTCTTTATTTGCGCAGTCCTGCGGAGAGACCGACACAACAGCACCCACGGCGCACAAGAGGACCGAGCACAGCACGAGTGAAACGAGTGTTCAGGAACGCTCAAATAATGTCATGCAACATGACTGAAATACATAAACCAAAAAATGATTAATGGCCGGCCATCTAACGACCGGCTTAAAAACTAACACAAACTTGACATCTATCAAGGAACTCCTAACCACAAAAGCCCTATCTTGCATGACACAAACCCTCAAGGCCTTCTAAGCAAGTTTGCCGAACTTAGAGAACTCCATGCCTCACAACTGCGAAACCTCATCATGATTACAGAGATATGGTTAAAGATTGAGATAACCGATTCTGAAATCAATTTACCCGGTATATCTCTGCTTCGGAAGGATAGAACCGGAAGGGGTGGCGGTGTGATTCTTTACAATAATACAAACATCCTAGGTGAAGTTATCGATCACCCGGAAATCCGAGCTCCCGATTCGCTTTGGTGCTGCCAATGGTTGCGAAACAAGGACACATGGCTACTAGATGTGATTTATCGCCCACCAAACTCAACGTCGGAAATGGACTCCAAACTGAACCACGTTTTTCAGTTTGCTTTCAACAAGTCCTACACCCACATTCTTATCGCTGGAGACTTTAACGTACATGACATAGAAACGCCGGCAACCGACAGCACTCAGTTTAAAGCCTGTTTGCAAGAACTTATTGCTAGCCACCCTCTTTACAACCACGTAACCTCTCCCACCAGATTTCGAACTGCTAACAAGCCGTCGATACTGGATCTTGTGCTCACTAACGAAGAACTCATGGTTAGCGGGATAGTTACAAGCACACCACTGGGTCGTAGTGATCATTTTACTCTAATCTTTGACTATATATGCGTAGGATAAAGTGCGTACTGTCACGCATTACAATGTGTTATCTAAGCTGGTTAAGGATACCTCTTGGACTTTCTTAACCGAATGCTCCCCAGATGTTGCCTGGGAAACATTTACAAGGATGTTTAGCATACTGTTATCGCACGCTTTGGAACAGAAGTCCTTCCAACCCAAAAACAAGCATAAGTAATTTCAGAGGAGCAGACCACATAAATGTCTGTCCCGGAGGGATTTAGCATGGCGAGATCACCAGGACTGCTCGAATGCCGAAACCTGGGGTGCATACGAGACACACCGTAACTTCTGTGTGAAACTGAGCCGCGAAGACAAGTTCACTCATCAGCAGGAGTTAATGAAGCGATTCTGCACGAACCGTAAACTTCTGTACAGGCACGTTAACGGCCTTCGAAAGGTGAAGCGGGGGTTCCAGCGCTAGTTACGGCTGATGGATACACGCGATCAGCAATGGAAGCAGCCAGTCTCCTACGGCTACATAACTCCCAAGCTTTCCAGAATGTAACGAGCCCAAACATTCTCCTCATTCCTACTACTCCACCATCTGGTTTAGAAAACATCACCTTCACTGCGGAAGCTGTGTTGAAAAAGTTGTTATGCTTGCGTATCCACAGTTCTCCAGGAGCTGATAACATCCGACCAAAGGCTCTACAGGCAGTAGCTAGTGATCTAGCAGCACCACTGGCTGTTTTCTATCAGCGATGTCTAGAGGAGAACCGCATTCCACCAGTATGGAAGCGAGGGGTCATCGCTCCTATCCATAAAGGAGGTAGCCGCACTGGTTCTGCCAGCTACCGTCCAATAACACTACTTCCCGTACTATCCAAAGTGATGGAATCAACCATCGCAGATGCGCTGATACAATACGTCATCAGCATTATCATTATACACATCAGCTAGAGGCGGGAAAACACCTCCGCTATTGTGCCGCATTACATGAAAGAAATACATACGTACATACATATAACACAATACACAAATAAAAAACAGATACAACAACTGCATGCCAGCTGAGCTACCAGCAACGGATAGGCATCATTCCGGTAAGCTTCCAGCCAGCTACTAGGCAAAAGGAAAAAACTTATTATTATTATGTTTTGACCTAGGAAATGAGATCGTGAATGGAGGGGAAGACTAAAAGGGATGGGGACGGACAAAGAAACTCCCAGCAGCAACGCCACTGAGGTCGGCTCCTTGCCATGTCAGCAAGTGTATCCAGCCAAATGTGTTCAACGTCTTTTGGACCCAACCAGGGAGCCGTGAAGCTCCAACCGAGGCTAGCTCCGTAGTGATGGACTTCATTCCTCTGGACCAAGTCATCGCTTGGCCACCTCTCCTCTTCTTCCACCCACATCCCCGGTGAGCAAACAACGCACGTCGCGGGAGTCGGTGGGCTGGCATGCGTAACACGTGGCCGAGCCATCGGAGCCTGGTGCGGGAAATAACGGTGCTGAGCAGTTCAGATCCTTTTCCTGTGCCGTAAACAATGCGACGAACACGCTCGTTACTCATGCGGTGTTCCCACCATATGTGAGCCAAACTGCGAAGGCACCGATGGTCGAATATAGCTAGCCTCTTCAAGTCCGCCGACCTTAGGGGCCAGGTTTCGCAACCGTACAGTAAGGTCGAACGTACCGCAGCATTGTACACTCTACCCTTCAGGGCGAGAGTGATGTCGCGCCGCCGCCATAGGTGGCGAAGGTTAGCAAAAGCACTCCGAACTTTCGCTATACGGTTCGTGATCTCGTCTTCGATCCCAAGGGCGCTGATACAACTTCCCAGGTAATTGAATTTTTGAACGACTTCCAGCTGATCCTCACCAAAGGTCAGCGCAGGAGGCGATCCCTGCCAATCTTGGAAAAACGCTTTGCATTTCGATGGTGCAAAGCAAAGCCCGAAGCGGCTGACAGCCAGTGGTAATCTGTCCAGCGCGACTTGACAAGTCTGGGAGCTGTCACAGATGATGCAATGATAATGCAATACCTGGAAAGCCACAAGTTAATAGCCATAGAGCAACATGGCTTTCGTCAAAAGCATTCGTGTAATACTAACCTATTACTTGCACGTAATATCTGAACTGAAGCTGTTGATGATGGTGTAGGAGTCGATGTCATCTACCTGGACTTTTCAAAAGCGGTTGATCGCTTAAACCATCGCATTCTCCTTCAGAAGCTTCGGAACTACGGCATTGGCGACCCAATCCTGAGTTGGATTGACAATTTTCTACAAGAACGACGGCTAGTGGTGAGTGTGCGAGAATCACTTTCTACTGCAATCGATGTGGCGTGTGGAGTACCGCAAGGCTCGGTTCTTGGACCTCGTCTATTCTTGGTGTTCATTAACGATTTGGCGAGATCAATTACTTCCGATTTTCTATTTTTCGCTGAGGATATCAAGATATGACGAAGGATCAGAGGACCGGAAGACCATGAACGGCTCCAGTACGATCTTAACACAGTGTCTAACTGGTCAGTTCAAAACCCCCTACCATTCAACGTAGACAAATGTCGCGTTGTACAATTACGCCATAGACATAACTACATCTATATCCTTGGGACAAACGGATTGCAGAATAGCTCCCAGGAACGTGACCTTGGTGTGGTCGCACGGAGCGACCTCAATTGTTCAAAACAGGCTGACGTAGCTGCGGAAAGAGGCAACCAGCATGCCAGTATGTTGCGAAGGGCATTCGGGATATTTGACCCATCAATCTTCCCAATGATGCACAATCCCTACGTACGCGCGCATGTTGAATACGCTATCCAAGCTTGGCAACCTTGGTTGAAACGCGACCTAGAAGCGATAGAGGCACCACAACGGAGAGCAACAAAGAACGTGATGGGCCTGCAGTATCACTCTTACCACCGAAGGCTGAAGTTGCTGGGAATTTTCAGCGGGCGCCATCGAAGGCTGCGCGGTGATCTCATATTAGCGTATCAAATATTGAGTGACCCCAACCACGTATGTCGCCATTTGCTGAAACTTAGCCACAACACGAAGCTCAAGAGTAACTGTTTAAAATTGAGGGAACAATATAGCCGTCTAGAGTGTCGACGGAATTACTTTTCCGTTCAGGTTTGCCAACCCTGGAATGCACTCCCAGAATCAGTTGTATCCTCTCCTACCTTGGACGTTTTCAGAAAAACGATTCGATGTTGCTCTTAGCCCCCAGCATTTTGTTACCTAAACTCCTTTATTGTGGATTATATCAAGCATGTGTTCAACAGGATTTATGTATCAAATGCACCTAAGTGAGCGACCATATTTTACTTTTCTCACTCCTTACCTCAACTATCACTGCACCCCAGTGTCTTTCTGAACGTTTACGCTCGATACTTTTTTTCAATTTACACTGATGTCAAGTATCAAAGTATTCTTCTCGGTAGACGTTCGGTAGATGACCCAGATATATTTTGATTTCATCATATTCGCCTCAAACATCCTACCGGACGTGGCAAGCACTTGCTTTTTCCCGTGATAAATCATTGTTCATTGTTCATTGCAACCCATTGCGTCCAGCCCCCTGCTCTGATGGAATAAAGAAAAGTGCATACAAGTTAGACGTTGGGTAGAATGACCAGTCTATTTTCGGTAGGTTGAACTCACCGGCAATTATCTTCTAGCTGTTTGGTAACCCTGATGCTAAGTCAATTGCAGAAATGATGTTGGTGATACTCACGTTAGGCGCATTCGGTGGGTTGTAGACACAGGTGAGCACTATGTAAGAGCAGGCACCTGCAACTGATAGCCAAATGTATTCAGGAACCTTTTCTACTTGTGAGTGATCTATATGTGTAACTGCAAAGGTATTGTACATGTATATAAGACACGCTCCACCATTTCTGGTGCAGCGATCTTTTCGAAACAGATGGTGGTCTAGAATCATCAGAGTGGAGTCAAGCGTACCTGAAGAGCACCATATTGTAGTGACGAGGATCGTTTGTGAATCATTGAAGTGTGTAACTGTGTTTATAAAGTGTTTTAAATGGTTTCGTCCTAGCAGCCCCCAAGTTACATAGCACAGCCTAGTCCAGAAAAGCACCAGACGCTTTCGACCCTATTGGGGCTCATCAGTAGCGCGCATCCCCTTGATCCCCTACCGGGGATCGAATCCATGACCGCTAAAAGCAGATGCCAGTTAGCCAACAGCTTAATCCATTGTGCCTGGAATATAGTACGACCTATCTTGTACTGCCATGCAGGCTACTACCTTAGCAGATGACAGTGGCTAGCCTCTGATGTCATAAGTTCCCTCACTAGGCACTAGGTCCATAATATTTGAAACTGGGTGAGGTTGAATATTCTAGTACTAATGAAGTGAAGTTGCTTGTGGAGCATGGATCTGGTATTAAGCAGAATCACTGAATATATACTACGTATTGGGGAATTATCACTGCCTGTTGCATGATCGCTTGAGTGTTTGAGTTCGAGCATAGGACACAGTGAAAGCAAGTGCGAGTATGGTGTGCCCGAATTTGCCATTAGAACGTTCATTGGTAAGTCGGCCTGTTGCCGAGTGGTCTGCGCGCCTGGTTTGCAACCATAAGGCCACCAGTTCGAGTTCGAGTAGTGGTGGGCAACCTCGCGGTACACATAGCCCGCGCGCGACTGGTGGTAGTCGTGTGACAGCGAAGTGCCCTTACGACGTACAGCTGGCGACTTTTTATTTTATTTTTTTGTTGGTAAGGTCATCATGTCATCAGTGAATGTCGAGGCAGCTGGGGGCACGAAGGGAACCGAGACATCATGCTTAGACTGCCGTTGGTTTGGCAATGGACTACCCTTCTCATTTGGACAAGCTAGAGGAAGAATGGGATCAAAATGTTGTCCTCCACAGGATGTATCTGAGATGAGAATGGGTGCGAATTCATTCCCGCCACTGCTAAAATTTGCTTATTGCAAGAAGCCGCCTGAAAGGTCGAATGAACATAGGAAGAAGCAGGGGGTAACATAGTCCTATTGGCCGATACTGTTCATACTATGCAAAAGGCAAGAAAGACTAGCTCGAACAAGCCGTTTAACAAGGTGTCGTACAAGCAGCCTACACCTTGTTGATCACGTGGTGAAGAGCATTTTGCACGTTGCTGCCCATTCAAGCATCACGTTTGTGACAAATGCCATACAAGCGGCCACAAGGTGGGTTTTTACCATCAGTCAAGACTAAGCAACGTGAAGCAGCCCTACCGAAGGAGGAACCTCTGGTAGCCTGATGCAGAATCCATATCGGTGATGGCAGCTTTTCACAGGGATTCTAGACCATGCTTCTGATTCATCCCTTTACTCATCAACAGGATCCCAACCAGGCTGCAATTGGAAAAGGGTTTCAAATACAAGGATCACTTCCAAGAACACCTGGAATCACATAAAGAGGCCGAAGAGGGTTGAATCCAAGGAAGTTGCTCATAATGCATCCGGTGGAGTGCTGAAGCTGGTCGGAGAAATCACTTAAAAAATTGCATTCAACGGAATGGAGTCCAAACCGATGCAGTCCATGCATCATTGTCGATAGGAGACATGACGAGCAAGCTGAAGCAAACGTTTGCATACTTGTTTGAAGATTGGCTCGGTTGCTGCACTAATTTCGAAGCAAACTTGTGCCTTTGCGAAGGAATCATCCCAGTTTTCAACGAAAAGTGACCGGTACCGTGTGCAGCCTTGGCAGTAGTCGATCAAGTGCTTGATCGACTGGAGCGCGCCGATGTTATCACACCTGTAAACTACGCTTCATAGGCTGCACCGATCGTTTCTGTGAGGAAGGCGAACGGTAAAGTGCGTATCTGCGCCGATTTTTTAACTGGTCTGAACTCCGCACTGGATGACCGTCAGTACCTCGTTCGGATATGAAAGGATATCCTTGCCAAACTGAATGGTGGGAAGTGTTTCAACAAGTTCGACTTGTCCCATACCGACCTCTAGGTCGATGCGGATGAAGGTTCGAACGAATTGCCGACCATTAACACTTATCGCCACTTGTACCAATATAACCGGCTCTCTTTTGGAGTGAAAACAGCAGCAGCCTTCTTCCAGCAGCAGATGGACACCATGCTCGCGGGAGTTCCTGGAACCACTGCATACCTATATGATATCATATTAATGGGTCGGATGGCAGAAGAACTATTTATGCGGTTAGCTTAAGTACTTGGACGCATCCAGTCATATAGTTTCCAAATCCGTGCTACTTGAGACAGTTGCAGATACCGCTCCCGGATTGATTAGTCATCTTTTTCCTGCTTACTGTCTTCGAAAACTTTGCCACATCCGACGGTATATCTTTCAGCTCATTATGGTAGTCCAGTTTGTTAATATTGTCTATACTAGCACTTTCATCTGGTCACGAAAGCATAGTTTCACTATTATTAGCAAATCGACTCAAATGATATATGTGCTCACTGGGGTGCCGTATATTATCCGGGCACGACGATCTTGATAACATGCATGCACTAGTGGGTACTTAAACTTTTACCTGCGCACTGGAGCAGCAGACTACTTGTGAGGTCTGCGAGAATACGTTTTCGAACTTGCTTTAGTTGCTAAGCTATCACCTCTTCTGGTAGGGATGCAAAACTTTGGGTCTTTGGGGCAGTTTTTACTGCTGCCTTGGCCCGAGTGTCTCGGGAAGTCCACTTAGTGGAACATGCACATGCCCGGATACTGACCTAACTAACAGTTAGTTCCGGCGTCTTCTAAAAGATGGTTTATATTTTCACGACCGTATTATGATAGTAGATTGATTAGATTTGTATATAACTGCACTAGCCTGATAAAAGCATATGGTTGCTAACACAGATTTTTGAGTATTCTGTGGGCTTCTTTAAACTTATTATAGAAGAGTAGTATGGGAGTTGAATGGTACAGGTAGAAATTCGTCACATCTAGACTCACTCAGACAGCCGTCACATGCCCGGAAAGCACTGTACGCGCGTTTCTTCCTTTCGGGAATCGTCAGCAGTGCGCATTCCATCGGACCCTGGTAGGGCTCGAACCCGCAACTCGACTGTTGCCAGTCCGTGGTTAAGACCACTGAGCTACGGGGGACGGCAACGACCATCGTGAATAAGTTACTAGATGTGATATAGCGCCGTTCACTATCCACTGGCTTACACGTTACTGCCGTGTAGGGGACATGGTATCCCCCTCACTAATGTGACGAATTTCTACCTATTCTTTAAAACTGTATAAAAACTTGTTATGATGGTTACTTATTATAAGCAACAATCTGATTGCTCACCTATCTCCACAAATTTACCTGACTCACTGTGGGTTGTAATTCCAATGGCGCTAGTTACAATGGAACATTGGTTTCATACGGGTAAAAAAACTGTGAATTAACAGGATCAGCAGGATGATCATAGTGAAAATTCAAAGTATAAGAAAAATGGTCAGCATATTTAAGTTTACACTGGTGGACTCACCGCGGTATCCGTAAATATAAAGCCACTGTAAGTCAAGTTATGTTCGATAACACACGTGTATCCGTTTATACACGAATATATATATATATCCGTTTAGACCGATTTTATGAGGGCTGAATAGCGCAATGATTGTCTACGTCCTGTTGTTACTAAGTGAACACAAATCAGATCTGGCGGCATTCCAGCCAACTGTATTGCGTAGTTACTTGCAGTTGGTGACTCCTCAATTTTGTCTTGCGGCTAAGATTCAGGTGGTGGCGCCTAGCATGATCAGGGTTTTTCATTATCTGGAAAGCCAGAATGAGGTCGCCCTGTGGATGGCGATAACTACCGCTGTACACTTCTAACGCTTTCAGTCGCAGATAATATGGCAAGTGGAATATGCCCCTCACATTGTTTGTTGCCCTTCACTGTGCCGTTTCCAGTGCAACCAGCTCGCGTCTTAACCAGGGTTGCTAGGCCTGAATCGCGTATTCCACAAGCGGCCTTGCGTACGCATTGCGCATTTGGGGGAAGATGGAGGGGTCAAACTGGCCGAACACCCTCCGCAGAAGACCAAAGTGTTGGTTAACGGATTTGGACGCCTTCAAGGACTAGGCCAAACAGCCGAGATCATCTTGCATCACCACACCAATATCTCGTTCCTGTGAGGCGGTGAGGCACATGGTCTCC
>CALYDF020009030.1:0-11111 GCA_944474145.2 Dicrocoelium dendriticum
AATTGGCAATAGCTTTACTTATTGACGGGACATATCGTTCCATTAGCATTGATAGTGAACACTGATGCGCATTTTTATTGGAATTACGCCAAGCTATATCCCAGCAGATCCTAAACACAGGCGCCGAACGATTTGTTTTAGCGACATACCAACCACGAATATGCCGGCTGGCACCCGAAGATTTTTGCCGATAAGCAGGCCACTGACTGTGGTAGCGATCGCTGGTCATATTTTCTCGTTCTATTATTCGGCAAGTTTGACCCTGTTATTACTTTTCGTATTACGGTAACATGGCAACTTTCGGATGATTATACGTAGCACATTCCTTCTATGAAGATTGTGAATTTGTCTATCGATTGTAGAAGTGGATTACATATGCAATTATACTGACCTATTTCTCACATTCATATCTGCTCGACTATTTGTAATAACGATGCAAACTGCTATTAGCATTGGTTGCAAAATTTTTGGAGATAATATTGTCACCATTCCCTGAAGTAAATTATCGTGGTCGTTCACATCGCCTTCGTCAGTTTATCAAGTCAACAATTTTAACTTTACGTGTAAATTATCATGACAGTGTCAAGGTATCGTTTTGATAATCACAGATAAAAGTGCAGCCAGCAATACTCAAGGAACCTGTATAGCTGGTAAGCAGGATAATCGTCCCATGACAACTATCATCGTGGTTTCATCACAAATATAAGCAACACAGCCATATTCATATACAAAAGAGTCCACCGATCCCCGGGCTAATATCATTGTAACACAATGCACCTCGTTTACTGAAGACTCAACTTCTGTGTATTTGTTGCATCCTAGGAGGAGTAACCCTTCGCTCTGCGATAGCATACCCGACAGAATTAAAGGTGGACGTTTTGTGTAATTTTGGTATTTGCAGCGTCTAAAGCGTGGCGATCCTTCCTAGTTATAATAAATTTGTGTCTCCAAAGTTGCTGTATCAAGTAATTTTCGCAGAAAGAAAACTGGCTAATGGTAAGAATTCTCTACCAAAGAATCCCGCTTAAGCTTGTTTTACACACCTACCTAATTATAGTACACAAACCCAGTAGTAATTTCATAAAATATAAGGTAAAGCATATGTTTGTTGTCACACGGGTTGCTATGTATCGTGTGGCTGAGATGTGCGTACAGATTGCCATGTGCCCACCGTAAATTGCCGGAAATTGTGTCTCTTGGGAACACCCCGAGGAACCCTAATGGCAGTCCGCAGATCCAATCGGATCTCACACGTTGCACTGCACACAGAAATACGGCGTCTGCTACTAAACATGCACCGTGCTTCACGCGATGAGGCGCAGAACTGGGATAGTTGCCCGATCGATATATGCTAGCCATTGTTTGGGGACAGGATGTTTCGCAGCAAACTGGATACCTGTGCACGCTGTACTGACGGAATTTTAGCTTCAGGACTGAAGTTACCGTTACTCACAGGTCCTACTTTGATAAAATAAATGGACTGCACGTTGGTGGACAAACGTACACGTGGTGCACAGCTGGGGATATTTCATCACAGGTATGCCCATACTAAATTGGCCATAGAGACGTATATGTGGGAAAAAAGTCATTGATATGTCCTTGATAGTTTCAAATTAATGGTAAAAACGGTTAAGATAGGCACGCAGGTAGACCGAACGATAGCTTCCTGGGAAGCACTGCAGGGAAATGAATAACTTTCAACTAGGCATTTCACATTAGGATTAATAAGGACTTATTATTTTGCTTTCCTGTTAATTTATCCAAATTCTACCTCACTAGCACCACCCAGCAGTTCCGTAAACGACCTAGGCCTACATTCACGCTGTGATCTGAAGTCTGTCGGCAACGCGAACATAATGCACGCAAACGGAATGCACCTGCATTTGGCACTACGATGCAGTTCCTGCACTACGACTTAACACATTGTCACCTGTCTTTTCTCTTCCATAATAAGACCGGCGATTGAATACGGCTCACCTGCTTATTGTCCGATCAAAATAGGTGAAATACAGAGGCCTGAACGGGTCAATCACTTAGCTACCCGGTTTTTCCCCAGTTTACGGGGTATGTCGTACAAAGCCCAATTAGGAGACTATGGCTATATACCCTGTCATATCGTCAGTTTCGTGTTGATCTCATTATGACGCACCGAATACTGCACTTGGGCCTCTTCCCTGTGTCGCAGCCGCTGATAAACGTTCGCGCACCAAGCAGCAAACGCGTACACCGGTAAAGGCGGATGGTACAGGATATAAACTACATCGCTCACTCTCTATGTTGCGAGTGTCGAATGGTGAAATATTGTAACAATTTGTCTGAGACACTAGTCTAAATTTAATCGGTGTCTAAATTTCGGAGGTATTTTTATGTCAACTTTGCGGACTCAATATATAAGGAGCGTATCGCAGCGGCATAATATGTATTACAGTTACAATGTACTGCTACCGCGCAGGAATCAACGGCGTGAATCCGCGATACACCTGTTATGGATCAACACTGATTTTTCCTTCTTACTCTATATTCGTAGTATTCCGTATTGATGTATTGAATATATCGTAAATGCTTGCTTGGCAGTTTATTGCATATGCTCATTTAGTGAAGATTTATTGCTGTATATCCTATTTCTTCCTTCATTTACTCTTATTGAATGTTGTTATTTCAAGTGATTAGCTGCTGTTTGACATCTACAGTGTGGCAGCACTTGAAGTGATTGTTGAAAATGTTCTCACCCGTCGAACAACCACCACTTGGAGTACTGGCTCCAGAAGACACTGAATGGCTGCTGTGGGGATGAGGTGCATGCTCCTCGCTTCGAGGTTAGGCTCAATGAGTGGTTCCTTCCTGTGTGCAGAGGATTGCGGTCCAGCCACCGCCTTGTGTGCGCTTGATTCGCCATATACAACGCGCTTTTTTATGTGAAGAAGTGTGGGGCGGCCCCATTGATGAAACTTGGCTCCCATCCACATGCTTCCCTGTCCTATTACTTCCGGATTACACTGCATATGGGTTGTGTGGATAGATATTTGGGTGATGCAGCGGAAGCTATCCATGTGCACACTGTGTTTTCAGGCGTCATGTGGAGGTCCTCGGAGTTGAATTCGACAGGCAAATCTGGAACCGGGTGCCAGTAAACATTTCATGTAACGGTAGCAATAACATGGTGTTTATGTCATGAGTATTTGTTTGCTTGTCCGATTTAACTGTTTTTTGTTTCAACAAGCAGAAGAATTACGCTGTAGTTTGATCTACTTTTGTTTACATATATTTCGTTTGTACTCCTAATTTTTGCTTTACTTTTAGCACGCCCTTCTCTATAGTGTTGTCTGCATTTTTATTTGCTGTTGCCTAGGTATTTTGATTATTTTTAGGGCTATTGATCTGCGCTAGTTCACGTGAGTAATGTCGCGCAAAAGATTAAGTTTAGTCCGCTATATTTGCACATCAGAACCAATTTGACGAGAACAAGCAAATCAAACTGAGGAATAGGGGCAGATAATGGCTCAGATAGGTACGGTGCGAAGCGTAGACAGACTTGAGAAGGCACGTTTAAAATATCCATCATGTTTTGCAGCTTCAGCTATTGTTTCTTCTCAAAAGAATGTATGCGGCGGGCTAACAGTGGAGGGTAGTCGTTAAAGTAAAACAGCAGATCAGTATCGAACACGATCACGTGCAAACGAATGGCACAACTTCATTTGCTCTTTGCATTCGGCCACAGGCCAGCTATTATGGTTTATACAGCAGATTCTCACTGGCACTATGACTGACGTTCTCCTATATTGCAAGTCTCTGGTATGTAATGGCGAAACGAAATGAATGTGTTGCGCTTCGGGAAAATTAAAAATGGAAGAATCGCCTTAGCCATTCAAATCATTGTTTACCAGAGATACCGCGTGGTCCACAAATTTCATCTCTAACACCAGGAATACAACTCTTGCTTCTAACTGAAGTGCTTCGGTGCAAAAGGGTAACAACTCCATTCATGCCCACTTCCAAAGTAAAAAGACACATTTATCATAAAGCGGTATCCCACTTTATTTCCCAGATACTCAACATAAATTCCATCATAGCTACTTTCCACTGATGATAACGATACATGCGGAATTCCTACCGGCATTAAACGTCTATCGTTTCCCAATTGCAAAAGCATCACCAAATAATATGTTAATGCTTTTGTTCGAAACGCTATTGACTTGATGGCAGATGATACACCTAAGGTTGTTATTCATGCCGGCCAATCGCCAAATGATTGAAATTGATTCAACGGTTTTAATGCTCCAATTATTGAGAAAGTTGCACTATTTATAGTCGGATAACAAATTCAAACGAGACAAATTGTGCTTCATCGGAGAAAACATAATTTGCTAAACGTTGCCAGAGTTCAAAGATGCTACCATGATTTGCATTATCATGACATTTATGTAACGCGGCTGATAAATATCAATTCCATCTAAGAGCGATAAATCCATTATTTGGTAAATATACACAAATGACTGCAGCGAAACGCTTTCATTCATACATTTTATTGTTCATGATACTGAATAGTAAACATTTAGAAATTTCGTCCACTGTTTCTCCAATACATTGTAGATATTTACGCCTAAATTGAAAGGTAACATTCTTTAATTATCTGCATTAATATAAAGCCTTGCTTTTAATAATGCGTTCTTTGGAGAGATGCGTTTCTGATTTACGACATTGCGACTGAGATCGTGAGATTCACATTGTTTCCTTCTTCATATACAGGTTACACGCGTCATATGAATGAGTATGCTCAGGTAGCTTTTTCGTAGGTTGTCATTACGTTTGTCCTGACATAGTCCTTTTATACACATGCAATCCAAATTGAGACAATAGCTTTTACTTCTTGGACAGCCGACAGCAGATAGGCAAGACATTACAGAAGCTCATTTTGGACAAAAGCTGAACTCGCTAGTGAATACCTTGGTAAATTGCCAGGCGTTTATGTGGGTGCTAGTCGGATGAAATCGTAAAAGTGTGGGCTGCCAATAACACATATATTAACAACGAAATGGACGATGTAATGTGAAATGAATATGACACTACAACCAAATCACTTCCCACAAAATCGTTGATGGACTATGCTGCTTATCCCTGATCCCTACGTCGATAAGGACTAGCATGAATTTGTGAAGTCAAATATGATAAATGGAGCCTGAGTTTCACTGTATCCCAAATTATCATGCATGATAAAAGAAAAATATTCAAAGCGATATCCACGTGTATTGTTATTCAAAACGTTTACAGGAAATGCTAGTTATCCCTTATACAAAGGCGGTCAGCAGAAAATGGCGGCAGCCTAGTCACTATACAAATGCGAAACAGTGACATCAAAGTCTATCATGGTTGGGTCGTTCCATACTCGTATTTAGTTTCAAAACGTACAAGGCACACATGAACGTAGAATACTACAGCTCCATCAAATCTACCAAATACATAGGTAAGTAGGTGAATAAGGGTTTACATTCCCAGTGTAATTGTCAGCGAACGTATCTAGTTTCAGCTCGTGAATATCCAGATATTTGCTACCAGAAAACCTTTTTATTTTCCGAAAAGGCTACGAATATTTTGACTCCCTAAGAACACCATTGCAAGCAAAACTAATCCGTTGCTTATAAATATTACAGTTGATATTATTTTACAAGTGGCTGTGCACATAATAATTAATACTCATTGAAACAAATCGGTCAAATAATGAAATATGCGGTGCCGCAAAACTAACAGTTTAGGGCGCACAGCACGTGGACGTTCAGCTTTGATAAACTGTGGAATGTTCACACATATTCTGCGCGAAACCAGAACAAATAAATCACTCAACTTTATGTCTATGTACGAACACGAACAAAAGAGCAATATATCATCCATTTGAACTGATGCTTCCCTGATATACAACTATGCTGACCTATGAACTAAACTATAGTAAGTGGGGGTAGGAGGAATTATCGGTAAATCTTAATGCCGTAAGAAACAAGCAGGTTCAAAAAGACTACAGCGCATTTTAACAACGCAACGTCAATAATAGATGGCTATCATGAAACTGTAATACGGCATCGGCAAGACCGCCTCCTTGCGGCTTTCACTGGCTTGTGTCATAATCAGCCATTACCCCCAGATTACTCGGCAACAAAACAATTAAAACAGGCAAGCCGGTTAAAAGACGGCCTCCGATGCGCCACTGTTCTCGGCTCCTGTCCATGTCCTGTAAATTCTATAAGCTAAGCAAAATGCTAGTCACATGGACTCACGCCTGGAATGTGAGGAGGACCGAAGGTAACGAGTTTGGTCGTCCAAGACCATTTAATTTTCCAATGCAACTTCTGTCCATCTCGAGCCGTTCGCCACCCAAGCCCTTGTATACTAAGCGAAGCCTTCCTAGTTAAGCGGCAACAAGCATTTGTAGCGCAGTACATATTGTGCTATTGGTTTTCTAGTGCGTAAGCATTATTATCACTACCTACCACTTGCTTACTTAAATCATCATCGCGGACAACCTATTGCCATCCGGCACTTGCAATAGTTCGCAGATACCGATGGTCAAATGTTTGAAGGGGTCGCAGATCTGCAGACCTAAGTGGCTATGTCTCACTCCCATAGAGCATAACGGGCTTCAATGTGGCTTTCTATGCACTGCGGTTCAGACGAGGATGAACCCTGATATCGTCAAAGATGCCGCAGGTTAAAGAAGGGAGCTCTGACAATGCAGTCCGTAAGCTGACGTCAGTTTCTAAGCGACTTTGGTTGCTGATGCATCTGCAAATATAGGTAACATGCTCAGTCACCTCGAGTTCCATGTTAGCAAGGGTCACAGGTACATAAATTGTCTGGCAACATTACAGCAACACTTAGCACTTTGAAGGTGCGAGATGCATACAACTTAATAGGATCACGTTAGACAGTCTAGTCAGAGTTAAATTTGGCGCAGCAATATCGTCAAAAAGCAAAAGGATACCGTCCTCAAATTTAAGCTCAACTATCCACTCACCATGCGGCACTTCAATGTCGACATGGTAAGACCTCGCAAGGGAAAAATAAATGATAGAATCCACGACGAAATTGAACTAAAATTGGAAAATCGTACAAACCTGACAAATGCCCTTGTGATATGAAAGCTTTCCGATAACGCGCCGGACACCTTGATACGGCCTGTGGTGTATGATTATAGAACACACATGTTGTTCACGAATTTCGTAGGCTCACATTTTTGCGAATATATACGAACAGAGTTGATCGGTTGACTGAATGGCACGCACTCTTGAGATCGAGGGACACAGCTATAGTCGGTATGTAGTACGCACGGCTCTGCTCTAGCATCTGCCACAAACTGAACATGGTATATATAGCCAAGTATTTGGCGGAAACCAGTGTAATCTTCCCAAATCCGAAATTTTCGTTCCACAAAGAAGGATCGAGGCAAGTAATGTTTCACAACTGGCGTTTGGCGAATACCCCCTTTGGTTAGAACAGTCTGTGTGAATAAGCTTCTTAAATATTACCACTGTAATACACTCGCTTCAATTAGAGGGTACATACGCTTCCTTCCGGATATTTTCGAATAGGAATGCCATCGACTGGTAAAAGATATCGCCTCCATCCATAACTATTGCAGGTGCGATGGAATAACGGCCAGTAGCACGAAAATGATTGTGTGCTGTGATCGCGTTTCGGTAATCGGCCTCCGACAGAGGCTCTAAACTAAACACCAACGGCTTTTCCTGAATCATCTGAGTAGGATGTGGTCATGGAGATGTTGGCCAGCTGAACGGATCTTGAAATTGTTCCGGCTAACAATCATACCGTGCTCTTTCTTGTATATCAGTGCACCCTCGCTTGCTATGCTTGTCTCCTTGACCTCTGGTTTCCTTGGACCAGTGGTGTGGATCAGCTGGAAGAGCATGCAGTAATTGCCTATTTCACCGGACTCCTAATGCCTGAATGGTCCACCAGGCTCTCTTGTAACTACGTATGCCCAGCTTTACTTCCCGCCTATTAGTCCGACTCGTCACGTTGTGCAAAGATTCCAACAGGTTCAACGGTTTGGAAAAAATGCTAGTGTAACAAGCAAATGCTCCTGCATCTTGCTTGGCGACCGTGATCATATTCAAATGAAGATTAGTATCTTGTACAACCACGTGCAAGTGAAAGTAACTATATTGAAAACTGAGTAGTCGAGAGGTTGAAATGATCTGTATAACTGTCCATAATCTTAAGCAAATTGCTAGGGACCGCAAAGGGCCGCAGCAGTTCCAGTTATGATTATGGCGCAAATCCAATGCATTCCATCCTGCAGATAGCCACCGCTTGCTCATCACCTGAATATGCCCATGACACAATCATTTTTACCAGAGGTTCCGTTATTGCTTAGATTCGCATTGGCTTCAATTGCAGCAATTTTGCCAGTAGAGAATCTTGCAGCATACTGACATTGTTGTCTCTTGATTTAAGCGAGTATTACAGGATCGTTTTGCCTGCCGTTCAGTCACAATTCTTAATGAAGTTGTTAAGGTGAATCGTTTTATGCACAAAAATGGACACCCCATGTATTGTCGATTTGCTTATGGTTATATTAAGGAAACGCAAAACGATTGAAGACAATTAATGTAACCTTGGGAGTGCTTCTAACTTGTTGCACTTCGATGCGCTACGCAGATTCAGCTTTGTTCAAAGCAACAACAGACGCGCTTCATTCAGTTGGGCTACCACACTATTGCCCATTCCCTTGGTATCCCACGGGGATCAAACCCATGATCGCTAGAGGTCAAGGATACACAGCTTAAGCCATTTTACTATAAGGGATATCAGATTGGTTATATAATTTGCCACTTAACATATATATAGTAAGACATATATTTCACTGGCACGCAGCTTACTACCTTAACGGATTATATTTACTAGCCTCTGAAGGTCATTACGTCCAATCATAGCATTTTGGAGCATAAGAAGTTAGATCAGGCTGCATATTTTATACTAATATTTTGTTGGTGGATTTGTAATTTTTATGTTCTAGATGTTTTCGTCTCAAGAATTCACAAGCTACAAAGCACAGGATGGTCCAGGAAAGCACAGACGCGTATTGCTCTGTTGTAGCTCGTCAGTTGTGTGCTTTTCTTTGCCCCGTACTGATAGTCGAACAGATGACTGCTAGAGGCAGATGCCAACTGGTCTTAGCTTATTACCTTAAACTGCTGGCTAGATGGCATCTGCATCTAGCGGTCATGGATTCGATCACCTTTAAGGACCCAGTGAATACGTACCATTGAATAGCCCAAATAAAGCAAAAGTGCATTGGGCTTTCCCTAACTACGTTGTGCAATGTAGCTAGTGAACAGCTGGTAAGCAAACATTAAAAATGCAGTTGTTAAATTTTCTTGGATTTTATCATCAATAACAACGCATCGATAGAGACCCCAGGGTCTTTATTATAGGTCAACATGTTGGTGAAGAAATTACGAAAAAACGTTTGCTTTTTACCCAGTCCAAATTGCTCGATTCATCATCTGCAGTAACTTGAAGTATAGGGCCGATGTTGCAAATTCCTACCCAACGGAACTGCAAACTATCGCAAGTCAACAGCGCAGTTATCTGGTCAAAGTTCTAGCAAATATGTAAAATGGCACCATTGATTAGCCCATGACAAAACTTAATAAAATATGCATTTTTCCACATGCTGCCCAAAATGCAAGATTATGTTGCGCATGGAAATTATCTTCCAATTATTGATGTCCTCTTTCATATGTGGTTACCGATTATGGTATTGGATGATGTTGACACATGTAGATGGCCCTCTCATACCAATCTGTCCATTTCAGAAAATACCAAGGGTTGCTAAGGAAGCGTGTTTTTGTATGGATAAACGTCCGTATATTTTATGTTTTGAGCGGAATGTGAGCCTGGTCCAAAGTGGAAGGAGGTAACGAAAAATTACACTGTGTTTGTTAAATTATCGGTCGGTTGGTGGGTACTCGTGGTGAGATCGTCCGCATATACGGCCAAATTTTAATCAAAAATTTTTATATCACAGTTGCTGTCTCGTAACTATAGTGTTCGGCAGGAAAAACGTATGCCTCATGATGTTAACTCATACTACGTTAAGCCAACTAGTTGTGATATTATTAATGCCTTTAAATCCAGCGCTATTCGAAAAGGTTTATCCGGAATAAATTCGGTCACTTGGTTCGTATTTCTAGCACCTCCATAACAGTTTTCAACATTATATCTTATCTCGCACGACCTTTTGTGTCAGGAATATGTTTGGCAGGGTATACGACAAACGTAGAAAACAATAGTAGATTTTCGCCGAGCCAAATGTCTCTTTATCTTTCATCGAAAGCAGTTGGTTGCGACCAAAATCACTTGCGTGTCCAGTTAAAAACCATCTTTCTTTGAAAGACTAAATACTAATCTATATTTCGAATCTTTTTGGTTCCCAACTCTGTGAAATTAGAATTTAGTACCCAGTACGCTTTTGTTTGCTACCTTATATCTACTGCGCGTTGCACTTGGTAATTGCGTTTAAATAGAACATTATTTTATCACAATATTTATATACTTTTCACTTACAACTAATTCTATTTTGTTGTACTGCCCTAATTATGCTTGCTAAACCACATATTATAAATACATTTTATACCACGAATATGGCGTGTTTATATTGTTATTTGGTTAAATTTATGTATTTTCTTCTATAAAAGTTACTAAACTTCAATTTTACACGGTGAAAATAATCAAATTATGAAAAGCTACATATTTTGATTTTCCCCAACCTTATATATGGATTTATCAAATATATAGCTTGAATGGTGATAATTAATCCTTATTCATTTGGGGGAAGCTTATGAATAAATTTATTAAACGTTCTACGCTTAGAAATGATAACATGGGTTGTTGGGTCATAAATTCAGTATAGTAGCGCATATCATGAAAACATGCGAATTCGGCAAGGCGTGTGATTAGTCGTCTGAGAGTAAGCTCATATTTAATCCTCAAAACATAATATTGATCTTAAATAATTACATACATCAATAGCTGCGTCATGGTTGATTGTTCACAGCGTGTTGCTTTGTTTGTGATTTTGAGCTCTATTGTTGCATGAA